>OZ012741.1:356592639-356621430 GCA_963859935.3 Lathyrus sativus
CCGTAATCCTCTAGCAGGCTTCCGCGTCTCGGGATGATCTAGTCTAGCGAGTAAACCCTGTATGAGTATCTCCTGCTGGATGATGGTAGACTGCAGACTCTCAGCATGGTCTTCACAAGCTCCTTCTCCAAAGCACGCCTCAAGCTTGCACCTCTTGACATCAGCTCTTAGCCTACAATCCTTCAGCTCTGTAATAGCTTCGCTCAACCTGTACTCGCCATCACGTCTGAGTGATGCCTCCGCTGCAAGTTTCTCGTCTTTGGCATTAAGCTGCATCTTCAATTTAGAGATCTACTACTTCAGCTTGTCCTCACGCTACTTGTTGTTGGTGAGCGTAGCATTCCACAGAGAACTAAACTTAGAGATCTCTAAGTAAGCCTTGTCCAGATCCTTCTTCTTGGTATCGAGCACGCTACTG
The DNA here is from genome assembly GCA_963859935.3 of Lathyrus sativus. Classification (NCBI taxonomy): domain Eukaryota; kingdom Viridiplantae; phylum Streptophyta; class Magnoliopsida; order Fabales; family Fabaceae; genus Lathyrus; species Lathyrus sativus. The sequence continues at coordinate 356,593,058 of OZ012741.1, forward strand.
ACAATGTTTCATGTCTAAACCCATCTGCTCCCTGGCGCTAATCTGTTCGGTCAAGTCTGTACCCAACTTATTTACCAATTCAGTCTGTTTCTTCAAAGAATAAGTCGCTTCATTCCTCTCGCCTCGGAGCTAAACAATTTCTTTCTCCAATTCTTCATTCACTTTCCGCAACTCTTCTTTTTCAAACCACAACTGATTATACTTTTGGATGTCCACCATAGTAGGTTCCTCAATCATGAGAGGATATAATGGCTCCACTGGAGGAAATGGCATCAAGAACTTCATAGCCCTCTCACGAATCCAAACCAAGTAAGGGTCATATGCTCGATTATTACTCTTCCCTAGCAACACCTTACCTCGCCTATGAACACTACTCCAAGCACGCTCTATCCTGACTAGGTCATCACCCTCCAATAAACCAGTGAGATACAGATATTCCTGTATCTCCTCCTCCTTAGGAGCGTCTCTCAATGCATACCCGAACTGTCTGATCAACAAAGCAGGGTTATAGTTGATGCAACCTTTCCTTCCGACCAAGGGACATTAGGAAATCCGCCACAACTATAAATGATATCCATACCGAGTATATCCCTGTCAAACCAAGTAATAATCTTCTTAGACAAACCCATCAACCTATCCGACCACTCAGAAGTACCAGCGGTAGCAACAAATGGACCTGTCTTGGGCATGTGACTGGCGAACCACCTGTATAACAAAGGAATGCAACAAGACACGTTCTTCCCCTTCTATTCTCGTTCTTGTGGTACACAGAATGATAAACATCTCCGAGAAGTGTGGGTATCGGGTTCCCTGAAGCTAGAAGATAAAAAGCGTCCACATCTACAAAGTCTGGCAGATTAGGAAACAATATGATGCCATATATGCAAAGAGCCAGAATGGCGCCAAACACAATCCAACACCCGTCCTTGGCAAACTGCTAAGCTTTCTCCACCAGAAAAGGCAAAAAAAAAACCATATGTCTCACTCCTCTTAATCAGCTTCTCCTTCAACTCCGAAGCATCCAAATGCAATATAGCGGTAAGCTGAGCCAGATCAGGCTCAGCATCAACATGAGCGAACGACATCTGATCACGAATAGGAACGCCTAACAACTCAGAGTACTCCTCCAGAGTAGGACCGGAACATAGTCAGGAAAGACGAACCATCTCAGTTGAGCATCGTAAAACTGCAGAAGAGTATATGCACCACTGATCTTATACGCTGAAGGTCTACATACACATATCACCAGCTTCCCATAAGCCTGCCTAAAATCCTCCATCACCTTGCTGTCAGCCAAAGCAATCAAACTCCACAAAGAACCAACATCTGGGGTTGGAAACCTGTAGGCAACAGTCCTCTTCAAAGGCTCCATGTCGAGAAATAAGGCACAAGATCACTAGAATCGGGGAGGAAATATGCACCTGCAGCACAGATACATGTCAATGAAATGCAAATGAAAATGCAAATGCAAAATGCAAACAGGAGATCAAGATTGCTGTGTTGTAGCTGAAAAGAACCAACGCTCCGCTTTAGGCATAACAAAATCACTGACATTAGGACCCTCTGATATCAAGCATACAAATCCACACTATAAAGAAAACCGGGGTACTCTGGAGGCCAAGGTTTCCTGCATAACCCAATCCCTCTCACAACTATGGACCTATCCACTGACAAGGTTTGGCATCCTATGCGTTCATCAGCGTCACAGACTTTCAAGAAACGATGATACGTTCACCATTTCTGGTTTGGCATCATCATCTCCTGAAGCAGCCTCACTTAGCTAAATCCCAAATGATCGGTCCCTAGAGTCGACAACCCTCAAATCTAAAATCCCCTAAGATCCTAAGGACCGGAAAAGAAATCATCAAGAGAATCTCGTCCGAGCGTGAATTTCATAGGGAACTATGTCTGCTAAGCAAACAGGCCCCACACTAGTCTCCACAACTAATGCTAGGTTTATACTCAAGCCTGGGTCTGACTTATCTCTCAATGGAACATTCCCTCCCCCCACAGCACATCAATATGATACAATGCGGAAAGCAAATAAAGAAAGATAAAACACATATATACACACCCAAAAGAAAACAGACAAGCGCTAGGATTGACTCGCATAGGGGATGCTCCAGTCCCCAGCAGAGTCGCCAGCTGTCACTACTGCGAAAAAAGAAGGCCGACAAAGACAGAGAGTCGCCACCGTTCGTTATTTATCCCAAAAGAGGGAAAGGAAATGATCAGAGAAAACCTGCAAAAAAGGGATAAGATCGGTTATCGCAACCAAATCTCGGGTTCGGGAGTCGGTTACGCAAGGGGAAGGTATGGGCACCCTCACGCCTGTCGTACTCGACGGGATCCCCGCTTGTTGTCTATCTAAAAGGGTGTTAAAACTCTCTAGCTAAATGTCTCAGGGACAAAAGAAAAAGAAAAATGACTCGGCAAAGCGCCGCCGCTTCGTGCCTACGTATTCTCATCTGGTACGAGAAATCAGAGTCAACGTAGTTCGGCTAACTACTGGTGAAAGGAGGGGAAGGTTTCTCGCCAAGATATCGCGTCTTGTGCCTACGTACTTTCATCTGGTATGAAAGATCAGAGCAAACATAGTTAAGGCTAAAAATAACACCGGTTGGTTCAAAAGTTTTACCCGAGTAGGGTTAACAATGAGTTCTAGCAGTTGGTGTATGCAGCTCGACCATTGGAGACTTAGGCGTTACTGTTTGCGGTAGAACCGAGAGTTAACAAAACTCTCCTTACGAAAAAGGTTTTCCAAAGTTAAGGGTCCCAAAGGACTAAAAGAAGTTTGAAGTGTTTTTTTTTTTGTTTTTTAGAGAAGAAGTGTTTTGAGTTTGGTTTGTAACTCATGTTGCACTAAAGACTGAGACTTAGGAGCGAATGCATCGCATATCACCCTAAGGGTGTACACTAAATACTCTAAGAAATTGAGAGGAAGCCACTCAATCACCATTTCCCAAAAACTTAAGGCTCGTAGCGTACAACATTTGTTATCCTTTATTAGATGTTTTAGAGATGTTTGAAGATGAGAAGAGAGACGTGAAGTCTAAAGGGAAACTTGGTCCTAATGTTATCATGCACAGTGGACCTAGAGATGAGTTTAAAAGGGGAAAAGTCTACCCTAATGTTAGCATACATGGTTTGAACTTAATGTCTATCATAATCCAACTTGAACAAGAAGAATTAGAGGTCCTAAGGGGAACATGGCAAAGGAAGACAAAAGAAAGAAGAAAAAAACATAAGTAAGATGCACACATAGAACACAAACATGAAAAGAGGGAGGAAAGGAAGTGTGGAGCAGCAGCCGCCACAAGCGCGTCTCGACCTCTTTGGAGCATACAAGAATGCAATGCAACAAAGCCAACATGCATAAAGAAGGCAAGCAAACAAACATGCAAGCGCCGAAGCAAAAATAAGCGGATGAGACATAACGGGAGAAGACAAGCCTCTACAACCATCGGCTATCGATCATCGGAAACAAATGGGAGGAAAAGAAGTGTGGGGCAGCAGCCGCCACAAGCGCATCTTGACCACTTGACTCAAACACTCAAACGAAAAAGAAACATCACTTTGAACGACGCATATCGGAAATACGCATTCAAGTGGAAGACAAAGCACGTGTCGAAGAAATCTCGATTAAATAACCAAGAACAACAACAAATTTCCAGAAACATTTCACTCCTAATGCATCACATTTATCTATGATGATTCAAAATGAAACGACATGCGAAAACACCTTGAAAAACAGCAAATATGACATTCTGGTTCAGTGTTAATCGGTTAATACCCTGGGTTAACCGATTAACCCACTGTTAACATTGAAAGGTTTGAAAAATTTGAACTGGTTAACCATATAGGTTAACCGATTAACACTGTACCAGAAGCCAAAAACAACAGCAAAAAATCACTTCCAGCACAAAAACAACTTATCCAACGATCCAAAAGATCAATTTATCACTTCATCACGAAATTAACAACAGAAAACAGAGATCCAACAGCATGGATACACAATTATGCAACAATATCACAATCCGAACGGATCGAAATCAACCAAAACTCAATCGAATATGAAGATTAACATGATAAGCTCAAAAATTAAATCAGATAGAGAATTCCAACCTTCGAAGCGGAGATTTGCTTCGGAAAGTGTTGATCAACTGAATTTGAGCAGATCCAAACAAGATTATCCGGAAAACTTCAAGATCCACAATAATTCTTTCAAGAGGAATGAAGATCAAACACTTTTAAGCCAAATTATCCCAATAAGCACTTCCAACTCAAGCTCCAAAATCAAATCTCAATTTGCACGAAAATTGATCCAATGATGATGATAAATGGAGGTTTATGCTCAAGAATCCATTGATTTCAATGAAAAATCAATGAATTCAAATGATGAAGAGCTTTGAGTGAGGGTTTTGGAAATGGAGATGTTGAGAGAATTGAGAGAGAATTGAGAGCAATTTTGAATTTGAATTTGGAATTATGAGAGATTAGATGAGTGTGGTTTGGAGTGAGTTACTTAAATACACTATTGGTTTGGATCCAAAGCAAGGTTTGGAATGAGGAAGTGGGCATTTGAAGGTAAATCTGAAATTTGAAGGTGTTCTAGATTCTTCCCAAGTGCAAAAAATGAATTCAAAATGATTAAAATTGGACCCCAAGGTGCATTGGCTTGAATTTCCATGTACAGAGGCAAAATCCGCGTTGGTTAATTGGTTAACCGTATAGGGTAACCGTTAACACTTTAAAATTTGAATCTGGGCTTGTTTTGACTTGGTTAACCGATTAACCAAATGGGTTAATTGTAACACCCCATTCTAACCCAACAGATAAACAAGAAAATAACAATCAGAGTGCACGAGAAACAAATATCATGACGGTCATAAGGAACTGTCACGACCGTGGTGGTCATGACGACCGTCATGGATGTCACGACCGTGACGGTCATGACGAACGTCATGGAGTGGTGACGACCGTCATATTCACACATTTCTGGGACGCATCAGAGGTGTCACATTTTCAACTTAAACAGACCAGACACACCTGCAACACAATCATTTAGTAACATACATAGCACAAAATCGGATGAACAGACAATGATACTTGCTTAGCATCTCAATTACAAGACAACCTGTTATTTTGCAGCGAAATTTAATACACTTCCAAAATTTATAATAAACCAAAGCAAGACCAGAATAGTCTGCAACTAAATTCCATTAAAATTCAGCAAGTAATTATCTTGCATCAATTCACAAAGCAACTAGTTCTCGACCATGAAATCAGTCCTACCGATTCATCGGTCTAGTGCATACAACCAACATTTGGCACTATCAGAAGTAATCAATTTAAGGAAAGTACTTAATAAAATTCAGCAACAAAGAAACAATTAAAAACAATAACATTAATCGTTCATCCCCCCAAGAGTGCTACGTATCAAAGCGACCAACGACCTTAACGAAAAGCGACACTCTATTCCGGGTTACCTGCAAATTACCACCAACGGAGGTAACATACAACGTAAAGGGTGAGATATAAAAATTATAACATAAGGCATGATAAAATTCATGTCAGGATCATATCACAGCTTTATAATTCTCGCAGTTCTCCAAATATTATCACAACGAACTACCAGGAAATTCATCATTCATATTCGCAACAATTAGCAAGAAAAATGTCAACAACTCATCATTACTTGCAAACACATAATGACGCGATACTATGCGACTCAACTATGCATATGCATGTGGTACCAATTTAGAGCAGCACTCCACAACCAATTTAATTTCATTATAGGCCGCCAATACAGGTACAATCAACGCCAATACAGGCCAACCAGGATGATATGCTATGAGATGCAACTATTATGGACTACAACACAACCACAACAACCACGTACAAGGCATTAAGCCTACAACCAAATTGTCCATAACCGAAGCATCAAAATTTCATACGGGTCACATAACCACAATTTTTTTAAATATAATATAATCAAATAAGGACACCATAACAACCCTCTCAACAAATGGGAAATTGGCGCGTGTCGGCACCGTTTCCCAATATTATTACATAGAACTAATGACATAAAACACTAATTCAGGCACAGACAAACATTAACCCTTAATATTTCTCAACCTACGGGAACTAACCCCATGATTCAATTCCCTTCATGAAATTGATCATAACTATAGTTATAGAATTGAACCTCACCCTTACGTTTGGATTGGGGACAACTCTAAACTCCCGGTTCCGGTTTGCTCTCCGGTGAATCTTCTGCAACTACCTTGAATTCTCTCCGGTAGTTAATTCCTCTATTCTCAATTTCCCCCAGCCACGTTCTTTTTTTCTTTTCCCCTTCTCCTCCACCTTTTTCCTTAATTTTAGTTCTGAGCAGTTTATCGTGTGTTTCCTCTTTTCTCCCACAACTTCTTTAATAACTCCCCTATTTCACTTATTCCACCCACTAATAATAATAATAATAATAATAATAATAATAATAATAATAATAATAATAATAATAATAATAATAATAATAATAATAACAATAATAATAATATTACTACTAATTATTAAATTATCATCATTATTAATTATATTATATTATTATTAAACTCTATATTTTATTAAATGATTTCCTATACTTTAAGGACACCCACCAACGCTCTCAAACACACTCCCACATACAGGCACCCAACAATTCATAAATAATTTAATTTAAAACGAACGGGTGTTACATTAATCGGTTAACACCTTTAAAATTTGAATTTTGGCGCCTTTTGGTTGGAAAACTGCCTGTTTGCCCGTTTTCAACTGTTTGGAGATCTGTTTAGCCTCTGGAACTCGTTTTTGAATATTCTGATCATGAAAATGCTTGGGATAGCCTGAATGTTGTTTCCTGGGCTGAAAGAAATGCCTGCAAAACAAAGTAAAATCGGCCGCTCGACCGATAGGCAAAATAAAATGCTCGAGCCTCTGATGCTTGAATAAAACCTCTTGCCTTGGCTCAGAACCCCTGGTAATCTTCTCTTGCTATGCATACCTCTCTCGATCCCCTGCTAAATGAATAATGTTATGCAATGCAATATGCTAGAACAATGAAAAGAAAGAAAAACCAGGTAAAGCAAAGGTTGAGCATATTTTGGGGTACAACACTTATGTTTGAAAGCCTTGCAGTTGTCTATATGGTGACCTGGAGCGCCTGAATGGAAGTCACATCTGGCGTTCGCGTCATAACCCGGAGGTGGCGCGCCAGTCAGAGGTGCCAATGTTCTCTTCTGAATAAATTGAAGTTGTAACAAATGTTGTAAAAGTTATGAATCCGACATAGGATGAGCGTCAAACTGCCTATTCATTGTTCTCCTACGGTCCTGAAACTGTCGTGGTGCATAGTTCTGCTGTTGTTGTTGTGGTCGTTGTTGTTGTTGTTGCTGAGGTGCTGCAGGAATAGTGATGCTTGCAACCTAAGGCTATTGCTGATATTGTTGCTGGTGTGGAGCCATATTCCTGTTCTTGTTTTTGTACCCTGAAACTGCATTCGTTTCACCTTCCCTCCTTTTTTTATTACCAAAAGCCTTTCTTCCTCCACCAGATGTGGATCCCTCTCCTGCTTGAATTTTTCCCAGCTTAATATGATTCTCAAATCTCTTGCCAGTAATAATCAAATCTGAGAAGCTGCCTGACATGTTCCCTATCAGCTTTTCATAATATATCCCTGGCAATGTTGCCACGAAACATATCAATGAGTTCTCTTTTGACCATGGGAGGCTGAACTCTTGCAGCTAGCTCACACCACCTTTGTGCATATTCTTTGAACCCCTCCTTACTACGCTGAGACAGATTCTGTAGTTGAACCCTATTTGGTACGAGGTCACTATTATATTGATAATGATGTACAAATGCCTCCCCAAGGTCTCTTTAGCTTCTGATGTTGGTCCCCTCAAGGCCCATGTACCATTCCAAAGACGGTCCCGAAAAACTGTCTTGGAAGAAATGCATTAACAGCTTTTCATCATCGGAATATGCAGACATTTTCCGATCGTAAGATCGGAGGTGTACTCTGGGACAAGTCGTCCCTTTGTATTTGTCAAAGTCAGGCACTTTAAACTTTTGAGGAGTCTTCAAACTTGGGATCAGCCCCAAGTTAGACATGTCAAGACCAAGAGAATTTTGATTCTCCAAGTTCCTCATCTTCTCCTCGATCATTTTGAACCTCCTATCCGCATCAGACTGCAAGCTTGCACCCAGATCTCCCATGGAGAAAATATCATCTTGTTCTTCCTCCTCCCACTGAGGACCAGCATTACCATGTACATCGCCCGCTGCACCTAACCCATGTGCTCCATTTTGATTACCTCCGCTCGAAGGAATAACAATTGTTGGGACAACATTCACCTGTGGGGTACTATTATCCACCGGGGGAGGTACAACAGCGGTCCCACCATGTAGGACTCCGCTTCCATCTACTCTAGCAATCAAAGGTTGAACCAGCGTCCTCAACTACTCTTAGCCGTTAGCAACCCCTTGCATGAGATCCATAAACTGCGCCGTGCGATCTCTGAACTCTTGTAACTCAAGTTGAATGTGATCTATTGCCTTTTGTTGATTTCCCCTAGTTGAATAATGGTGAATTGTCAGGTCTGCAATCCTGAATCACTGGTGAGAAAAACCACAGAGAGAAGTAAGGTAAACGGAACCAGAACACCTGCAATGCAATATGAAAAATGATGCAAAATGCAAGCATGTAAATATGATTCGGGGAAATTTTCCCCTTGATTCTAGTTCCACGAAAGTAATAGGAGAATGAAGAGCCAACAAATGGAGCCACAAAAATCTCTCCCGTAAATAGAATAAAGATTAGAGTATCAGCACATCCCCAAGGAAATACAACAGAGTCAAAACGACCTCATCCCACAATCCTGGTGATGGTCGGCATACAAGATAACAACAAATATAGAAGCACAGAAAGGAATACTCCATCATGCACGACAGCGAGTCTGGAACTCTTCCAATAACTCCTTCGTATCGGGATGATCAAGTCGGGCAACTAGCTCCTGAATAAGCAACTCTCTCCTACTGATGATAACCTGTAAGGCTTGAGTATAATCCTCCCAAGCGCCCTCTCCAAATGCATCTTCAAGTCTGGGCTTCTTCAGCTCTGCTGTCAACTTGTATTCCTCCAACGTTGCAAGACCTTCCTGTAGCTTGCGGTCGCTTTCGTACTGACGCGAGGATTCTCCTGGAACTTTTTCATCTTTGATTCGGAGCTGAGTCTTCAACCTAACAATCTGCTGACGAAGCTCATCTTCCCTCTCTTTGTTGTTGGTCAGAATTGCATTCTACTAAGTGTTGAACTTTGATATTTCTAGGCGCGCTTTCTCTATCTCCTTCTTCTTGTCTTTGAGGATATCGATAACACTCTTCAAGTCTTGACCTACTCTCTCTCGGGCACGAATGTCTTCAGTCAGTTCTCTCCCTATCTTGTTCAAAGTCTTTGTCTTCATCTTAGACAGGTAAGCAACTTCATTCTTTTCACTTCTAAGCTGGATAATCTCCTTCTCCAACTCTTCGTTTTCTTTGCGTAGTTCTTCCTTTTCAGCCCATAGTTGATTGTACTTCTGGATGCCAACTATCATTAGTTCTTCAGCTACCAAAGGATACAAAGGCTCCCTGACCAGGAAGGGTAGCAACAACCTCTCAACCCTCTCTTGTATCTATTCAACGTATGGTCCATAGGCTCTATAGTCGCTTCTACCCAAGGAAGATTTTCCTTCGCGGTGAATTTTACCCCAACCTCTTTCCAATCTGGCTAAAGTCTCATTATCAACTTAACCGGTGAAATGCAGAGATTCCTGTATTTCCTCCTCCCTCGGGGGTGCTTTCAGAGCATAACCAAATTGTCTGATGGCGAGAGCAGGGTTATAATTAATGCCACCTTTCCTCCCAATCAAAGGAACATTGGGGAAGTTTCCACAACTGTAGACAATCTCCATATTGTCGCTACTGCAAAAAAGGGGAGCTGACAATGATAGAAGAGTCACCATCATTCGTTATTTATCCCGAAGAAGACAAAGGAAACGATTAGAGAAAACCTAACGGAAAAAGGGATAAGATCCATCATTGCAACCAAATCACGGGTTCGGGAGTCGGTTACACAAGGGGAAGGTATTAGCACCCCTCACGTCCGTCGTACTCGACGGGATCCACGCTTGTTGTCTATCTAAAGGGTGTTTGCACTATCTAGCTACAGGTCATAGGGACAAAGGAAAAGAAAAGGGAGACTCGATAGAGCATCGCCGCTCTATGCCTACGTATTCCCTCGTGCAATGGGAAAGTTAGAGTCAATGTAGTTCGGAAAACTACGGGTGAAAGGGGGAAGGTTGCTCGCCAAAACATCACCGTCTTGTGCCTACGTATCCTCGTCTGGTACGAGAAATCAGAGAAAATATAGATCGGGCTACGAAACCACATACTGGTTAAGAGTTTTAACTAAGTTGGGTTAAACCTTCGTTCTAGCAGTTAGGTGTATGTTGCTCGACCATTGGAGACTTAGGCGTTACCTGTTTGCGGTAGAACCAAGAATTAACACAACTCTCTCTGAAAATGATTTGAAAGGATCTCGGAGGATAAAAATGTTTGATGTTTGTTTTTGAGTCTTTTATGGAAGAAGTGACTTGAATTGAGTTTTAAATTCATGTTGCACTAAAGACTATGATTTAGGAACGAATGCGTCGCATATCGTCCAAAGGACATACGCTAAACACTCTAAACAATTGAGAGGAGGTCCCCCGATCATCATTTCCCAAATGCTTAAGGCTCGTAGCGTACAACACTCATTAACCTTTATTAAATGTTTTGAAGATGTTTTTAGATGAGAAGAAGAAGTACAAACTAAAAGTGGACTAAATCAAAACCCTAATGTTGTCATGCAAAGTACACCTATGATTGAGATGAAAAAGGGAGAGCTACCCTAATGTTATCATGCATGGTTAAATCCTAATGTCTATCATAATCTCTCCAGAGAGATTAGAGGTCCAAAGGGAACATGGCAAATGAAGACAAAAGAAGAAGAAGAAGAAAGCACAAGTTGAAAAGAAGAATACAGACATGCAATGCAACACACAAGTAGAGAGAGGAAAAATTTTGGGGTGTTGCACCCCAAAATTTGCTCAACCTTTTCTTAACCTGGTTTATGTTTCATTTCATTTCATTTTGTTCTAGCTTTTGCATTGCATAGCATGTTCCATTGAACAGGGGATCAAGGGGTTGTGCATAGCAAGAGAAGTCTTCTCAGAGTGTTGAGCCTAAGCAAGGGATTTTACTCAAGTTTGAATGGTCATCAAGTCATCTTGAAGTGGTCAATAGCCTTGTGAAAGAATAGGTGGATGTGTGTCGTTCAACTCCTAACCTAGAGGCCAACTGAAGTGCATCAGGGGATTGTGAATTCATGATTATGGGTATAAGATGTTGAGATAGCTCATTGAGTGCTTTGAGAGTCATTTGGAGCTTATTCAAGTTGTTGTATGAAGTGGAACAAGCCCCAGGCAAGAATGTGGCATCTAGGGTTTTCATCTGGTAAATCCTCAGTTAACTGTGAAATTGAAGGAGGTTACAACTCAATCCCAAGTCTCTATGGTAATGGGATTTTGTGCTAAGATGTATAATATATCATTTCAAGATCAATTCATCAAAGATCAAGAGTGTGAGAAGTTATAAATTAGGGTTCTCAGGGTAAAATCCCCTATTTAGTGCCTGACTTCAAGACCACCTACCTCAAGATACAAGTCTGATATCAACTTTTTTCCAACATGAAACTTGTAGAGCATGTTCTTAGCTTTCTTTTGAGTACTAGAAGTCCTTTATTGGATTTATAGAACTCAAGTTATGATCCAGACAAGTTACAGGTCATCAGATGAATGCGATTTTGGTCAACAAAAATCAATCAACTTCCAAGCCACTTTTGACCTAGAAGGAGGTTTCTACTCAACTCTTTGCCAACATGAAAGTTGTATACCTTGGTCTTAGCTTTCCAAAGAGTACTATAAGTCTTTCATCTGATTTTTAGAACTCAAGTTATGAGGGATACAAGTCAGGGGTATTTTGGGAAAGTAAGATTATAGGTCATAAAATTATAGGTCCATTTCACCAACTTGCACACTCCAAATGGAAATCTTTTCAACATGAAACTTGCTCCAAATAGGGCCATTTGCATTACAAAATCATCTCTTGTCATGGTTGGAACTTGGATTGAAGAATTGGGATTTGAATTTTTCATAAAGAAGGCTTAAATTGAAAAAATGGGAATTAAATGATTTGAAACTTTTTCAAGGCAAGTTTATACTTTTTTTGAGAGTAAATGATGTTTCAAAGACAATGCCAATTTCACATTTGCAATTTGAGGTCTTTAGATTGGTCATTTTCATGGTTTCTTCATCTTGAAGTAACAAGTTAGAAATTCATCATGGGATCAAAACAAGGGAAAATTATGGGCCATTTGATCACTTCAGGCCATGTGCAAGTGATTGGAAGCAAGAAAGAAGCATGTGCAGTGTGAAATTCGTGGGTTATGGCAAGAAAAAAGTGAAGGAAAATTGAGTTTTCATTTTCACAAATTGGCCACATTATGGCCTCAATAAGTTGCTAAACCCATCATATATAAGCATTAGGTCATGTTTGGATGAAGAAGAGATCATTTTCGTGCAAAAGGAGCAAGAACAAAGTGTGGAAAAGTGAGAGCAACTTGAAATTCGTTTTTGGAGCTACACACCTGCATAGATTGTTTATGGTATCATTTGGTTGCTGTTTATGATGGTTGATGTTATGAGCTCCAAACTTTTTTGACTTAGTGTGATCTATTCTTGAGGTTTTATACTTGTTTGTTGCTTGATTCGTGATCTACATAACATGTAGATGATTTCTGGACAAGTTTGGTTGAGGTTTATGAACTTTGATATTTTGAGCATTAAGCTTGTTGTTCACAATTTGTTTTTATCTTGAGGTTTTAGGCTAAACCAATGATGGATTTGGATTCCCTTTGATCTGTAGATGAATTTACATATAAATTTTGTTGGTTTTGGTTCGGTGTAGCTATTTGTGTTGTTTTGCTCACTATTCACGGTGGCCGGAAATTTGGGAAAGATGACCGGAAATGTTTCCGGCCACCACCTGCGTGTCTTCCGTTTTCCATAGCTTGAAGACGGTCCCATGACCGTCCGATTCATTGACTTTCATTTACGCGCATCCGATTATGACTCACGGTGTGTTCTTGTTGAGTACATCACACCATATTGCATTCAAATTTTTCATTAATGTGCTGGCCGGTTTTTATCCACACGATGGGCATACTTGTTGATCAACGTTTCCAGGCTGTTGGACCACCCTGGTCATCTGTTTGACCTCACACACGGAACATTGTTTTTTTTCCTCTAATTTTGGCATGCTTTTGGGCTTTAAATGCTATTTACGCCCCCAGCTTGAGCCCAACTTCATTTTCCAACTGAATTTCATTACTTACTGCACCAAGGTTTTGTTCATTTTCTATTTCTTTTTCTTTTCTTTTTTTATTTTGTATTCTGTTTGAATTTAATTAATTTAAAATAGTTCCAATGCTCCAAAAATTCCACAAAAATATGTTTTACAAACTTTGAGATGTCCTTTATTTTTAGGATATTTTTATTTTATTTTTTTAATTTTATTTTTCAATTAAAAATGGATTTAAATATTGGAAGTGTTTTAAATGAGTTAAATCTTGACATTGTTTGATCTTTTAATTTTTTCTCTCATTTACTTTGGGTCTGTAATACCCCAAATTTTACCCTTATATTTAGTCAGTCATTTCGCATAGCATCTCATATGTACATTTGCTAACCACTAACAAGTCATGAAGGTTTTTGTTTTGCAGGGTTTGGTTCCAGAGGCATTTTGGTCATTTTACGTGGAAACCGCAAGTTTTGAGACATTATCTCTGAGGCATTTATTTGCCACTTGGGTCAAGGTGCCGGTATGTTTTGTCAGAAATATGATTGGACTCGGGGCCGTGCTTTGTTTGATTTTGAGACATTTTTAAACAGTCTGTTTCCTCTTAATAAGATGAAGTTGGATTGAAAAGGAAGTGGATACTGTTAAGGTTATTTTGAGAAGTGATGTGATCAACGAGATTTTAATTTGAATTTGTTCGGATATAATCATGTGGCGGGATATCATTTATAAAATTAGTCAAGGCAAAGGAGAAGTAAGTTTTAAATATTTTTGAACTTTTGTTCATAAGTATTTATAAGTTACAACTCAAAGGGGAATTTAAATGGTTCTGAATTATTATTTATGGATACTTTGAATTTACAATTGAGAAAGTAAATATGAATATTTGTTGAATTTCATTTCATAAATATTTATAGTTTACAAATGGATAAGTGAATTTGAACTTGGTTTACAAGAGGTTTCATTTACAGTAAGTATCTATCCTAAGGAAATTCTAAACATCTAAGTGTCTTCATGATGTCTTTAAGCTTCTCCGTAGAATCTCCAAATTCACCTGCACATCAAAACAGAACAAACAATATAGAAAAATGTTAGAAGTTGTTTTTGACACTCTCAGAACAATGTCATCATCGAGTGCCGGGAGTGGCACAACCGAAGCTACGTCCTACCCCCCGTTACCGATCCGCGTCGTTGGCGTCAGATCAGGTAACACCTGTTCTTATCGTTACGGGACATCCGAGAGATAGAAGTAACAAAAGAAGTGGGACTGATTCGTTTTGCCGCGATTGGATTTCCGAACTGATACGAGAGTAAGGCAACATAGGCGAATTTGGACCCAGACCCGGATGCCGGCAGGTCTGAGTCATTTTTTTCCACACCTGAAAATCCGCAAACACATCAATACTAGGTTCAACATTCAGAACTCAAGACCCAAAACAATTCATAAGTTGCCATAGGTAAGGGAAAATACAAACCAAACCATGGCATCAAACTGTATCAATTCTGAACAGGACAGAAAATACAAACCAAACCATGGCGTCAAACTGCATCAATTCTGAACCACATAGGCAAGTTCATGAAAACCAAGTTCAACACAGAACAAGAAAAGTGAAATGAAGCCAAGGCTACATCAAATTGCGGCAAAATAGTTCAGAACGAAAACCAAGCTGCCCCAAATGAATTCATAAATTCATAAAGGAACTCCAAGTATCAATGAATAACTACAAACAATAATGCTATCGAAGGCATTATGGTAAGGCCAAGCTGCGAAAAATTCGAGCCAAGGGACAAAAGACATCAAGTCTAACATCTGCAAAAAGAGAATCAAAGCAACAGTTAGTATTTCCAATAACAAAAGGATCACTTCCAAGACATAACAGTTTGTGGCATTTCTAAACCAAATAAGAAGGTCACATTGGAAAATCGGGAATGCAGGGCCTAGGCTCAGTTAATCAACATCATAGCCCAAATCATCATCACCAATTCAATCAGAGCAACCTGCCAAAACTGCACAGAAGAGCCGAAGTTCATATCAGTTCAGAATGCAAACAGCATGAAGTCATGACACGGATTGTACCAGCAAGGACAAGCAAGCATAAACATCTCAGTTCATGAAATAAACAAGTGCACAAAACCATAGCAGTCCATATCAGTCGTCGCGGCTCAGATGAACATCATCGCCCAAACTCGCTATCAGGTAAATGTCTCAAGGCAACACAAAGCACCATTCGAATTCATAGTTGGACGATTGCCCAGAATATCAGCCCTGAAACGCAAGAAGCAAATATCATCAGCAAAAATTCATCACAGGCTAATGATTAAAACAACTCAAATGGAACAAATGATAAACCACAAGCGAAGATCATCAGAGGCAATCGCAGCGTCATCAAAGAGTATCAGTTGTCACGGCTCAAATGAACATCATCGCCGTATACCTTTCCCGGCGTTTGACTCGACCTAAGCCTCGATACCAGCCCTCTCTGAAAGAAGAAGAGGAAAAGCTAACTGCATCAAAAATTGCCAAATAGAAAACGAGTCAGTTTCAATCAAACAAGTCAGTTCGAGATCAAAAACAAATTAAGTCAGATGTAAAACAGATCAAGTGAAATTCAAAGGCAATCCAATCCACATCTGCAAAAATCCAATCAGTATATCAGAAAATGATCAAACAAAATCGAATCAATTAAGGAGTTCTGAAAATAGAAAGTTTCGAATCAGTATCAGATTGTATCAGAAACAGATGCTAACAAATCAAATCGAATCATCAAAAATCAACACGAAATCAAATCTCAGCCAAAAATAGCACAAATCCAACACGGATTAAAGGCCCAAAAAGATGAAATAGAAGTTATAAAAAGGGGAAAGGTATCACCTCGTAAGGACCCTAACGGAGATCGCAAGCGAACACCCTAACGAGATCACGAAACCACCGTCGCAAACCCCAACGGGTAGCCGCGAGAAAGAGGCGAACGAACGGGAAAAGTCACATGCGAGAACCCTAACGGCCGCGAACTCAGACGAAGAACATCGTCATCATCGTTCAAACGCACCACCCAACATACACCGTGTATCGCCATCATCGGTCACGAAGGAGTCGAAACGAGGGACCACCGACGCCGTTTAACCAAACGACGGGCAATCTCCCGTTTTTGGGCCTCAGCTCACGCCATCATCGGCCGATTTCATGTTAAATGTAAGCAACGGGACGTTTTCTCATTACGATTTTCATGTTTGTTTCAGGAAATAAGAAGACACGGCCGCGAGAGAGAAAGACGGAGGCGAATACGAGTGGCCGCGAGAGAGAGATGAAGAAGAAAAGTGAAACGGCGCCCGAATGTTCTTTGGGTGTGAAACCCTAAAAAATTTTTATGACTAACAACTGGGTTGGGTCCGGGGTGATGACCGGCCCAACCTCTCTCTCTTTTTTTTGTTTTTTTAAATTTTGTTTTGTTTTTTTTCTTTTATTTTGTTTTTTTAAAATATTTTATTTGATAATTAAAAACTGTTTTTTAAAAAAAAGATAATAAAACAAATAATTTAGAAAACCTCTTTTCACTTAATAATAATAATAAAAAACTTTTTTCAATAAATGACAAAAAAATCTTTTTTAAAATATCTAAGTTAAAACCCTTTTTCAAGATTAAATTTAATATTTTATATATATAGATTCATTTAACATTCCTTTCAAGATAACAAAAGTCTTCAATACCACACTTTTTCTCCTGACTTGTCCAATTGCCGTTTAATCTTGCTTATTGACAGTGTTCATCATTTGCAGCTCTTCCTGCCTGTTTGGTTTATTTAAATCTCATTACTATATTGTAACTGCTCCTCATATGTAACCCCGCGAATCTAATAATCGCGCTTTAAATTTCTGCCTTTAAATTTCTGTTTGCATGACTTTAACTCCTGTTTTATTCCCTGTTTACAATTCAATTATCTCAACACCTTCATCAATATTTCTGTCACACACACTGCCGAAGGAATTAGGTCTAGCTTTTGGTCGCCGCACCAATAGTCCTCAACTTCAAACCCTTTCACCTTACAAACCCTAATTTTCCATAAATGCCTCGCCGCAGGCAAGATTACAATTTTACCCCCTAGCATTAGGTCAAAGAGCCGCCGCGCTCATTTTAGGGTTTCCCGCCGTGGAATCCCTAACCTAATTTAACCCTAATTACAACTTAACATTTCAACATAGAGATTTGGAGTTTCTACACTCCACGTAAGCGTGTCCTTAAGACATGTTTATTCCCCGTGAGACCTTGACCACAGTCAAGAAGTTTCTAACCTCCCTTTTGAGGGGAACTACGATTACTCTGATTCCACTCCCGTAAGGATACGTAGGCACAAGATGCGATGTCTTGCCGAGTAAACTTAGAATTAACCCCTTAGGTCTCTTTTCTCACTTTTAATTCTTTGTACATATACCTTAAGCAAATAAATAAAGTAAATAGTAAGCATTGAACAAAAGGTTCCTGTAGAGTACTACAGAAGTTTAGGGTGCTAATACCTTCCCTAAATTTAACCAACCCCCGAACCCTAGATCTTTCCCCGCATTGTGTTTACGATGCAAAATAGGTTTTCCCTTTTTGACCTTTTCCTTCGGATAAATCAAAGAGCGGTTGTGAATTGAATTGCGATTCAAACTCATTAATAGTTTGTGATCCTATTTCCACCGCAACAGGGTCCAATGAATGAAATTTGATCCTCATATCCATGATGAGTTGATCAAATTTTGAGGACCATTTTGCCCCTGGTTGGTTGACTTTAGGGTTGACTTTGAGTGCTTTTCTTTTGACCTTTGTTTCTCCCATTTCAAAGTGGTACATTTCAAGAATTATTTTCTTTTGATGGTGCTTTGAGGGAATATAGCCTTGTGCTTTTGGCCTCTATTTGCCAACATGTTTAGCTTCCTTGTGCATTTTATTTGGTAATGTTTGAGCCTTTTTCCTAATTTTGAGATGACTTGCAAGTTAGGTCATTTCATAAGGTAGCTCATACAAGTGCATGACCTAGTTTGAATTGGAAATGACTTTTGTGGATCCATTTAACTCTCAACTCTTCTTATTTCAAAAAGTAGACATGTTGAACTTTCTGTATGTTCATTTATAGGTCAAAATATTGTTCATTGCTTGTTGATTGATGCATGTCTTTGTAGGCCTTCCACTTGTGCTTTAAGTGTTTAATGTATGTGAGACTTTGGTCTTTCTCTTTGCCTCCTCTTGCATTTCTCTTTTATTTTTTGATGTTTATCTTGAGCACTCTCTCCTCTCATTTCTATTCTGTCCAATGACCTTGGTGTACCATTTAAGGTGGGTTTGGTCCCTCCTTAGGAGGAACTTGAAGCTCACCTAAAGTGGTGAATCCACGAGGACTTTTCATTTGTGTTTTCTTTGTGTTTCCTTTTGTGTCTGGTGCATTTCCTTCTCATATCTCTTTGCATTTTCATATGCATGCTTGGTTGAGATGAGATTGTGGTGGCTACTCCCTCATCCACATTTTCCTCCCACTTTCATTCTACTTGTGCATTTGTGTTTGCATCCTTCATGTGCATTGTTTATTTTGTTGATTCTTCTTCTTCTTTTGTCTTCCTCCCCTTAGGATTTCTAACCTCTCTTATTCAAGAGAGGTTATGATAGACATTAGGGTTTCTAAACATGCATGATAACATTAGGAAGATGTCTCCCTTTTGTAATCCCAACTTTAGGTGCACTTTGCATGACAACTTCTAGGGTTTGGTCTAGTCCCCCTTAGTTTGTCCCTTTCTCATCTCATCTTCAAATAACTTCAATCCACTTAATAAATAATGACAAATGTTGTACACTATGAGCCTTAAGCTACTTGTGGAATGGTGGTTGAGTGGTTACCTCTCAATTACCTAGAGTGTTTAGTGTACATCCTTAGGATGCTATGCGATGCATTCGTTCCTAAGTCTACAAGTCTTTAGTGCAACATAAGTCACAAACAAAAACTCAAAAACACTTCTTCTCTAAAAGACTTCAAACAAACTTCAAACTCTTTTTGTCCCTTGGGACTCTTAATCAGGAAAACCTTTTCATAAACAAGAGTGTTGTTAACTTTCAGTCCTATCGCAAACGATAACGCCTAGGTCTCCAATGGTCGAGCTGCATACACCAAACTGCTAGAACTGTCTGTTAACCCTACTCGGGTAAAACTCTTGAACAACCTGTGTTCTCGTTAGCCCGAACTATGTTTGCTCTGATCTTTCATACCAGATAAAAGTACGTAGGCATAAGACGCGACGTCTTAGCGAGCAACCTTCCCACCTTCTTTATCCGTAGTTGGTCGAACTACGTTGACTCTGACTTTCCCATTGCATGATGGAGTACGTAGGCACAGAGCGGGGATGCTCTGCCGAGTCAGTCCTTTTTCTTTTCCTTTGTCCATAAGCCTGTAGCATAGATAGTTTACACACCCTTTTAGATAGACAACACATGCATGGATCCTGTCGAGTACGATGGATGTGAGGGGTGCTCACACCTTCCCCTTGCGTAACCGACTCCCGAACCTAGGACTTGATTGCGATGACCTCGTCTTTTTCCTTCTTTTGTTAGGTTTTTTCCGATCGTTTCCTTTCCCCTTTTGGGGATAAATAACGATAGGTGGCGACTCTGTTAGTCATTGCTGGCCTCTTTTTTCGCAGTAGCGACATGGGGTAACAACCACCACATGCACATCTCAACCTCTAATATGCAAATAAAGAAGTGCAAAACCAAAATGAAATCAAACCAAGGAACATAGACAAGTTCAAAGAATAGTAAAATAAGGTGGGAGAAGTAGGATTCCTACAACCACTCACATATCAATCATTATCTCAACAATAGCAAACAAGCCAAAGGGCAAAGCAAGATAAATATGATAGGTGGGATATCAAACTTGGGCAGCAAGCAACTCAAAGAGTCTCAACCATAATCATCATCAAGATCAACCAAAAGAAACACACCAAAAGTTCTCAAAATGAATCACCATTCAAGACACATTTAAAGTACCTCCAAAGGAGGGACCAAACCATATTAAATGGGATTCAAAGGTCCTAGGATAGAGGTGAGAACACAATAAGAGAATGCACAAATCAAAGAAAGAAATGATGCAAGCTAAAGTGCAAAATAGGGCATGGTAAAGAACCTAGATTCTAAACACCTCCAGCATTTGAAACCAAATGGAAGGCCCTAAACAAACACAATTCAAAGCATGAACCAAACAACTTTATGACCTAAAAATTGACAACCAGCCACTTCAACATGTTATAAGTGTGAATCAAAAAGAGTTGGAAGCATATGGGATCCACAAGGGTTATTTCCCATCAAAACTAGGTCAAGTGTGTGTGTGAACCATCCTTAGGGGTAGCTTGACTTGCAAGGTACTCCAAAAATAGGAAAATGATTCAAATAAATCCAAATAAAAGGCACAAAGAACTTAAAGATGTTGGAAACTAGAGGACAAAAGATCACAACCAATGTCCAATCAAAGCATCACCAAAGGAATTGATCCATTAGGGTGCTCCACTTTGAAGGAGGGTTGTCGAGGGTCAAACAAATGAGCTCAAAAGTCAAACCAAAAAGGGTCAAACCTTGACCAAAATCATCCTAAGAGACACTTCAACTCATCATCAAGGTGAGGAATGAGTCTCATTCATAGGAGATTAAAATTGGTCAACAAAGTCAAACAAGAACAAAGAAGAACTTAATAAAACCATTTAAGGACCCTTCCAATCATTTAATTCCATTTTAATTGAAAAACAAAAATAAAATGGAATTCAAAATTATCAAAAATTAAATAGCACATTAAAGTGTCAGAAAATAAGTTTTGTGGAATTTTATCATAATTGGAAGTATTTTTAAACAATTAAAATGAAAACAGAAAATGAATTAAAATAAAATAAAACAATTAATTGAAAAAGGTGTGAATAGCAAGTTCCCACGTTATAAACATTGGGTTGGATCATGAGTGGGGTGCAGAAAGCAACTGAGCCCATTTCATTTCAAAAACACAATGCGCTGCGTTTCATTAATTGACTAGGCATGTCAACTTCAACGCAAGCACAGTCAAACAGATCTGAGCCACTCATCACGCTTAGTCAAGAGGTCAACCAAGGACACCTCAGATCACCTGATTTTGAACCAGACGCAGGAGCCCTAGCTCCGGTCGTCTTCTCCGGCGAGGTGGCCGGAGACTAGATCTGAAAACTTCACCAAATTTCAACAAATCTTATACCAAATTGAATAGGAACTCAAGCAAAAACCAAGTCTAGACTCCAATTATATTAATCATGCATATATCAAGAGATTCGAACGGTTGAAGTTTTGAGTGCTCAACTGAAAAGTTCATCAAACATCACAATTAAGTATGCAAACATTGCCTACCAGAGGTAGGGCTTCAGATGCAACCAACAATGTCCTAAAACAAGCTCTGGTATGGAAGAAATGTTGAATGGAAGTTTACCTAATGGAGACACTCCGTTGGTGCTTCAATTGATGTTAAGCTTGATCCAAAATGTGCAGATCCACTCCACTAAGCTTGAGGAAGATGATTCTTGCCTTAATTTGAGTTGAAAAGCTGTAGATCTAAGTTCACGATTTTGAATTTTTCTCTCCAATTTCAAATCTGATTTTTCTCCTTTCTCCATGAATTTCACCTTTTGAGCTCTCCAAATGAAAATGGAGCTTATATATGTTGGATATGGATGAGAAAGAAAGGCCCATGAAGCCTTGTTGTGGTGTAATTTGAAAAATGCCCAAAACTTTGGTATGCTCATGCACACGTGATTTCAGTTGCAAACACACATGGATATGGCTTAATTCTTCAATTGAGAACTTGAATTTCACTTTGGAATTGAATTAGGCTTGGTTGGTGATCCAATTATGGAGTTTTGATGTGAATCTTTCTCATGAAGCAAGCTTAGAATGCACATGTTTTTCACCTCATGCACCAAAGTAAATTTGTGCATTTTGTTTGTTGGAACAATGTGAATAAAATTGGATCAAAAGGAAGCATGAAAAAGGCCTCTAACATGTTCAGTTGAAACCACCTTTTAAAACTCAAATTTTACTTGAAATTCTCCACCAAAGTCCACAACCATGCATAATTAACTCCAATATTGAGTTCTAGGGTTAAATTGAAGTCATTTGGAGCAACTTTCATGTTGGTTGAAGTTTCATTTGAAGTACTTAAAGGCGTGAGAATGACCTATAATCAAAGTTTCCCAAAATACCCATGCCTTGCAAGCTTCATAACTTGAGTTCCACAAATGAGATCAAGGACTTCTAGGACTTTTTGGAAATCTAAGATCATGAGGAACAACTTTCATGTTCATTCCAAGTTGAGATGAAACATGATTCTAGGTCAAAAGTGTCTTGGAAGTGAGTTGACTTTTGTTGACTGAAAAATATGTTCATTTGAGACCTATAACTTGGTGGCATCATAACTTGAGCTCCACAAACCCAATGGATGATTTCTAGTACTCAAAAGAAAGCTTAGAACATGCCTTACAAGTATCATGTTTGTGCCAAAGTGATATTAACCTTGTATCATAAGGTAATTTGGCCTTGAAGATTGATACCAAATAGGGGATTTTACACTGAAATGCTTAAAAACCCTAACATAGTAACCCTTGTAACCCTTGATTCTTCTTGATTTGATCTTGATATGACATCCTAGATGTCTCAAAAAAATGCCCCATGACTAAAATGACTTAGAACTAAGTCTCAAACTCTCTTAAGTCCTTAGATGACCTTGAGTTGACCCAGATGAAACCCTAGGTGCACATCCTTGACTGTGACCTCTTGCCAATGAATTGAAGCTCCTCAATGACTATCAAAACACTCCATGAGCTTCTAAAACATCTCTTGTCCATAACTATGAACTTGTGAACCCCATATGACTTCTTGTTGACCCCTCAGATAGGAGACAAGCAAAATACCACAACCTCTCCTTCAAGGAGCTTTGTTAACACTTAGTGACTTGAGTAACCACTCTGATTTGATCTTGAAACCCTTGAGACTCATCTCTTGAACCACACACACCTTTCTTGATCCCCTGCAAAGGGAATTTCTATGCAAATGCAAAATGCTAGAAATGCAATGAAACAATAAGCCAAGCTAAGAAAAAGGTTAGGCAAATTTTGGGGTACAACAGCTGCCCCTATTCAAACATCTTGGACCTAACTGGGTGAGAAGAGAACGAATTTCAAACAGTCAAGGTAAAAGACGGTTGAATACCAAAGAATCTGGAAATTTGCCAACCGCAGAAATAGAACTGCAAACTTAGATTGGGGACAAAAATCTCGGGAAATAACTGAATTGATAATTGCAATAGTAATAAGTTAATTGATCACCAATTAACAAGCATCGACACGCAGTCGAAAGAAAACATCTGCTAACACATAGGCAAACGAAACGAAGTCAGAAAGATCATCTGATATAAGATATACACAGGCATCAAACCCGAAGGCCGACCCAACATTCAGCTGGAGATAATCATCTGACATCACCGTCAAGCATCTGTTTTAACAAATAAGCATCAAACCCGAAGGTCGGCTCAACGCTCGGCTGGGGAGATCATCTGACATCACCGTCAGGAATCTCTTTTAACAAACAGGCATCGAACTTGAAGGTCGGTGTCGCTACTGCGAAAAAAGGTGTTGGCAAAGACAGAAGAGTCGCCACCTGTCGTTATTTATCCCAAAGAAGGGAAAGGACACGATTAGGAAAAACCTAGCGAAAAGAGATTAGACCGGTCATCACAACCAAATCTCGGGTTTGGGAGTCAATTACACAAGGGAAAGGTATTAGCACCCCTCACGTCCGTTGTACTCAACAGGATCCATGCTTGTTGTTTATCTAAAGGGTTGTTTATCTATCTACACTAATGGTTTGGGAAAAAAGAAAAGAAAAAGGAAAAAGGACTCGACAGAGCGTCGCTGCTCTGGGCCTACGTATTCCCTCGTGCAATGGGAAAGTTAGAGTCAACATAGTTCGACTAACTACGGGTGAAAGGGGAAAGGTTGCTCGGCAAGACATTGCATATTATGCCTATGTACTCTCAACATGTATGAGAGATCAGAGCGAACGTAGTTTGGGATAAAAGGGAACACAGGTTTGTTCAACTGTTTTTTACCCGAGTAGGGTTAACAAGCAGTTCTAGCAGTTGGTGTATGCAGCTCGACCATTATAGACTTAGGCGTTACCGTTTGCGGTAGAACTAAGAGTTAACAAAACTCTTGCTTATGAAAATGATTTTCTACTGATTAAACAGAGCCCCAAAGGGCAAAAGAGGAGTCTGACTGTTTGTTTTTGTCTATTATTAAAGAAGTGTTTTGGATGAATGTTTGTAATTCATACTGCACTAGAGACTATGACTTAGGAACGAATGCGTCGCATATTGTCCTAAGGACGTATACTAAACACTCTAGGTAATTGAGGAGAAGTTCCCCAATCACCACTTCCTAGGTAGCTTAAGGGTCGTAACCTACAATACTCATTAGCCTTTATTAAATGTTTTTATTATTGTTTTGAGATGAGAAGAGAGAAAGTACTCTACAGGGGAACTAATCAAAACCCTAATGTTGTCATGTAAGATGGTCCTAAGATTGAGTTTAGAAAGGGAATTCTATCCTATTCATTATCATGCAAAGGGTAAGAACCTAATGTCTATCATCACTATACTTAAACAAGGAAGTGAGAACCTAAGGGATCATGTCAATGGAAAGAAAAAGCAGAGCAAAAATCATTAAGCAGATGAAATATAAATGTGAATGGATGCACATGCAATACAACAATACAAACAAAGGGAGGACACCTCAACCTTTAGATGCAAACAAGTAAACACAAAGAAGAAAACAACATCCAAGCAAAGGGAGGCAACCTCGACCTTTAGATGCAAACAAGAGATGCATAAAGAGAAAGCACACAAGCAAAGGGAGGCAACCTCAACCTTTAGATGCAAGTAGAAAGTGAAAAGAGAAAGCTATCACATGCCTATCTCTATCCTAATGCACAACATCACACAAAATGCTGGAGAAAGAAAGGAATGATGATGGGAAGCAAAGTGAAAACCTAAGGAATTCACTATGACACTCAACCAAACTCATCACACATGGATAGTCCTCAAAGGTTCTACCACTCATGGAATGCTCTTAGTTCTTCCTAAGGAAGAATTAGGCTCTCACAAGTGGGATCCTTAATTCATAGGACAAAGAGGGAGGGATGAAGATAATGATGATAGGAAGCAAAGTGAGAACCTAAGGAACTCACTGTGAAACTCAACCAAATTCATCATACAAGAATAGTCCTCAAAGAATCTACCACTCATGGAATGCACAGAGTTCTTCCTAGGGAATAACTAGGCTCTCACAAGTGAGATCCTTATTTCATAGAGCCAAAGGAATGGGGAAGAATGCACATAACATGATTGAGAAGGAGTGCACAAGGCATGGCAAGAGAATCGTGCAAAAGGTAGGGATTATGCAACATATGCATCTAAAGAACCCTAAATGGAATGTCCTAAAGGAGGCCTAACCTAAACAAGTCAGAAACATGATAAATGACTAAAAATGAACATATCAATGTCTTATTATGCCTACAATGTGAATATGCAAGGATTGGGTGCTAAAATAATGCACAAAGTTCAAACAAAGTGCAAACTAGTCACGTGGTAAGTGGGAAGCACACAAAAGTAGGCCAGAATGTAAAATGCCTTTAAAAAAAGAGAATTAAACCTAAAAATCTCAAATAAAATCACAAGAGACCCCTCTGGTATTAGGAACCAGGAGTTCAAGTTTGAGGGAAAAATTATAAGCCTAGCTATGTCAATAGAAGGCAAAGTCCTATGGGTGTCCTATGATTTAGGCAAAGGAGAGGGTCCTAAAGGTTCAATCAAAAACCTATGCAAAAGGCCTCAAAAATCAGAGATAAAAATACCTAAAAATCCATTAAGGTATCAAGATCATGTACAAAAGTTACAAGAATTCATTTGGAGCTTTGAGCAAGAAATAAAATCAAGAAAGAGTGGTATGCCATTTTCTTATTTTACAAGAACACTTTGAGAAGAAAATGCAAAATTAAATTGGAAAATGATTAGAAAATTAATCTAAAAATTTGTAAAATTAGATTACATGTTAAAGTATGCAAAAATATTTTTCATATATTTTTTGATGCATTAAAAGTACTTTTTCATGAATTAAAATGTAAACAGAATTAATAAAAGAAAAATAAAGAAAAAGAAAAGAAATTGAAAAAAGACTAGGTGCAGAAAGCAATCCATATGCGTGCATTCTATGGGCTTGGCCAGATAGGGGGTGTGGATAGGAAAAGGGGCCCGGGGCCATTCAGATGTCACTAATCCAAACGCACTGTTTCACTTGAAATTTTGGTCAAATGCTGAGACTAACTCGTGGCCTTACGATTCAACTCCAGTCAACAGATCCTAAGGCTATTAATGTGACACGGAGGCGCTGGGATTTAAACACAAAGTGAAATGAAATCATGACCGTGGGATGGGATACGAGTCAAGTGTTCAACTACGATCCAAGGGCTCCTGTCAAGACACGCATGAGTTTGAAGATTTAAATGAAATGGAGGGAGAAGAACCAGGCGACGGAGCACGACGGCTCCGGTCGTCTTCTCCGTTAGGGCACTACCGTAGCTAGTTTCAGAAGTTCATCAAAACTCAAAATTCTTTATACTAATCAACTCGCCTCATTGCATACAACATCATGCCATGGTTTGTTTTCCCTAATTGTCTCTAAATCGTGCAAACCGCAAGCAACAAGTTCAGAGGTGTCATCAAGAATCATCACAAACAATTATCAAACAAATCCTAAATCCATCTACTAAGTGCAAGGATCAATAATACATGAGAATGGCGTGCAAATTCTTCCTAAACAGAGAGGAATTTTGAGAGATATATTACCTAGTGGAGTGCTTCCACTGAGCCTTCAAATGGTGGTGAAGCTTGATGAAAAGATCCCAGAAACGATCCTTGATCCCTCCTAAAGTTATTTGAATGCTCAATTTGGCTTGAATCTTGATGAATATGAAAACACGACTCTCACTCTTCTCTCAATTTCTCTAATTGCTTTCTTGATGGAAATGGCTCCAAATTCTGTTATGATGCATTGTACATGATCCTGAATTCATATACTTTGGATATTGATCATGTAGAAGCCCAATTGTAGCTTGTATGGCCCAATTCAAAATCCAAAATTTCTTCACTTGGCAAGCTTCAAAAATCGTGAAAACAGAGATGCCACAGCTGCAAATTGGTTCATACCAGTTGCTTGAGATGTAATGGATCCAATGATGGGGATTAAACCCTTGTTTTGATCTTAATGGCATGAATTGCATTTGTTACTTAAGCTTGAAGAAAGTGTAAAAATGGCAATGGTTTTAAGCTCAATTTGCAATTCTGGTTTTTCCATCACTCTTATAATATTCTTTGGACTCAAAATATGCATAAACTTGAACAAAATTGATTCCTTATGAATTTATTTGATTTTTTGTACCTTTAATGCCTTTTTCATGGATTTTCTTCATCAACTCTTCTATCCAAGCCTATTCCATGATACCTTGATGTTTGATAATGCAAATGAACCCATTTGGAGCAAGTTTCAAGTTGGAAAGAGAATCATTTTAGATGTGCAAAGTGGTGAAATTGACCTATAATAAAAAATGACCTATAATCAAAGTTTCCCAAAATACCCCTGCCTTGCAAGCTTCATATCTTGAGCTCTACAAATCAGCTTGAGGACTTCTAGGACTTTCTGGAAAGCTACGATCATAGGGAACAACTTTCATGCTTGGGTCAAGATGAGGACATACATCCTTCTAGGTAAAAAATGCCTTGGAAGTTGGTTGATTTTCAAGGACCAAAATCAC
>OZ012741.1:356621930-356658100 GCA_963859935.3 Lathyrus sativus
TCAGCAAGTGAGATCCAAGTTTCACCTTATTCTCCTCCGCACAGCCCATGACTCTAAAGATCCTTTCAAACTCTTTCAACCAAATTTGAGCACCATCGTGATCAAATCTTCCTTTGAAGACTGGTGGTTGATTCTTCCAGAACTCATCATTAGCATACACATTCGGCGTACCCTGCACCGCCCTAGCCATTGCTTCCAAAGCCAGCAACCATCACATTGTCGTTACAACCAGCCATATTCTGACTATTCCAAAAAATAACAACAAGGTTTAAACAACCGTTCAACCATCACAACAACAATACAGACACAACTGACTCAACACTGGCTCTGATACCACTTAATGTAACACCCCCTTTTCTATACCCCCAAATAATCACAATAAATCATTTAGGCACGTATTAAAAATTCATCAGAGTATAATTAAAACACGATATAAAAGAGGTGTGTCACATTATACATAAATTAAAACATACAACACCTGCTCTATAAAGCTATGCAACAGTGGGGTAAATTTCAACAGATGAACTTAGTCCTTACACCCACATCTCACCATTTAGAATTAAAAGCGGAAAATCTAAACATTGAATCACATCAAACATGTAAGCATATATACATATCATCCAGTTTAATTCACAATTATCATTCATGTTTACATAAACATCCATCAGCGGATACATATACAAATGTATCACAAAAGAATTCTAACAGTCCTAACTACCCGATGCTACATATCAGAGCCGACCGACCAAAAGAATGAAGTCACACTTCACAAAAGACCTCCAGCAAACCTACTCTGCAATGCCTCATAGAGCATCATAAAACAACAGAAGGGTGAGAAGTATTATCATAATAATCAATGCATATATATATATATATATATATATATATTATATATATATATATATATATATATATATATATATATATATATATATATATATATATATATATATATACATATATATATATATATATATATATATATATATATATATATATATAGATATATATATAATATATATATATATATATATATATATATATATATATATATATTAGATATATATATATATATATATATATATATATTATATATATATATATATATATATATATATATAACTATATATATATATATATATATATATATATATATATAAACACGAAGCATATCATCATGCATATACTCACAATTATAATCATTCCACATAAATATTCACATTACGTTCTTCACCAACTTTTCACATAAACATACACCATTAGGTTTATTTACCAATTCACATAAACATACACAATCATGTTTATTCACCAATTCACATAAACATATACAATCATGTTTATTCATCAATTTACATAAACATATACAATTATGTTTATTCACCCATTCACCATTATAAAGATGACAAATGCAAATCATAGAGACCGACTCACGACTCTATGCAGATGCAATGCGGTACCGACTCAGTTATCTCAAGTTCACTCAAGAACTTATTGGAACCAATGCTCACACCCCCACATGGGCACACAATGTTATGCAGATTCTCCTAGGAATCAATTCAGCACAAGAATGCACATCATGACACTCTTGAAATGCATACATATTTACAAATATATTTTCATGCATCCTTCACATATCATGGCATACAATCAATATGCATTCACAATATCGCGCCAAATGGCAACAAACTTCATCATAATCATCATGAATTTTTAATCAATTTAAACAATGCATATATTTTCCAAAAGACCACATTTCACAATCAATTCCACAATCTAGGATTCACGCCATACGGCTACCCGCAGCATATCATAAAACAACACACAAGCTACTCATTCGAGAAGAGGTCAATCGCAACCAAACCCAAGAACCGATACAAGATGAATCAGAAGAAAAATGATGTGCTGTCACGCTCGCTGGCCTGCTCGCCTAGCGAGGTCATGGTGAACATTCGCTACAGGCTCGCCTAGCGAACATGCTAGCGAAACCTGGTCCTGAGCTATTGGAATTGCTCGCTACCCACTCGTTGGGGCTTCGCCTAGCGAACCCCTCGCTACCTCACTCGTTACCAGCGAAGAGGGTCTTTCTGATTCTATCCAAGTCTGGGAGTGTTCGCTGGGAGCTCGCTGCTAGCTCGCCTAGTGAACAACTCGCCACCCTGCTCGCCTAGCGAAGGTGCTAGCGAGCGTCTGCGTTGTTCAAACCCTCAACTTTCCAAAATCATCAAAAGATCATAAAATCGCCCGATTCAAAACCGACAAGTTCCAGTAGTCTTAGCCCGACAATCCTCGACTAAACTACGCCATTAATTCCCGATTCTAACCGTTTAAACATCGATTTCTATCGATTAAACCATTTCTGACCTAGAATGGAAAAAGATGGAAAACATCCAAACAATTCAAACACACACATACATAATCATAAACATTGATAAGATGATAAGATTTCACACCCTTACCCGATTAAATCGAATCCTAGAGGTTGTTCTTTATGATTCCAAGCTTTCCTCTCTTTTCCTTCTCTTTTCTGTTCTTCCCCTTTCTTTCTCTCCTCTTTCTCTTATGTTTCTATTCTTTTTTCCTTTCTCTCTACTTTCTCTTTTATATCTACCAATTCATTTTCTTACAAAATATCTCATCATATCATTAATTAAGGAATATCCAAAATACTCTCCAACTTAATTTCCCCGAAAACTCTCTAAATGATAAAATAACATAATATGCACACATAACATATTATCACACCAATATCACAAATAACATAATAATTACCCAATAAAAATAAAAGACTCCACAAAATAATGGGAAATCAGAATCGAGGCGTTACATTCCTGACCGTACACCAAAAGTGCACTTTTTCGGATTCAACCTCAGTCTGAATTTCTTAGCCTCTCGAATAGCTTCAGAAGATTAACCAGATGCTCTTCCTCCATTTGGGACTTCGCAATCATGTCATCAACATATACTTCAATCTCATGATGAATCATATCATGAAAGAGAGTCACCATAGCCCGCTGATAGGTTGCCCTGCGTTCTTCAAACCAAAGGAGCATCACCTTATAACAGAAAGTCCCCTACAGTGTAATAAATGTTGTTTTCTCCATGTCTTCTGGTGCCATTTTAATCTGATTGTATTCGGAGAAAACCATCCATGCAGGAAAACACCGAGAACTGAGTAGTGTTATCGACCAACACATCAATGTGGGGGAGCGGAATCGGTCTATTCGCAAATCCCTATAATCAACATACATTCGTACCTTACCGTCTTTCTTTGGTACAGGTACGATGTTGGCGACCCACGGAGGGTAAGTTGTTACAGCAAGAAACATGCGTCAATTGCTTCTGGACTTATTCCTTGATCTTTACCGCCATGTCTGGTCTGGTTCTTCTGAGCTTCTGCTTTACAGGCGGACAATCTTCACACAATGGCAAGCGATGAACCATGATGTTTGTATCAAGATCGGGCATATCTTCATATGACCAAGCAAAAATATCAATATACTCTCAGAGCATTTCAACCAATCTTGCTTGACATCACTCTGCAATGCGACCCCTATCTTGACATCTCTTCTGACTTCC
Organism: Lathyrus sativus; assembly: GCA_963859935.3. Classification (NCBI taxonomy): domain Eukaryota; kingdom Viridiplantae; phylum Streptophyta; class Magnoliopsida; order Fabales; family Fabaceae; genus Lathyrus; species Lathyrus sativus. Next base: position 356,625,507 of record OZ012741.1, read on the forward strand.
TTAGTACCCAAGTTAATGACTTCAATTTCCTCCTGATGAGGCAGAATGACTTTCTTTTCCTTCTTTAAGAGCCTGTCGAGCTCTTCCAGTAAGTATTCATCTTTATTAGTCTCTTCTTCAGCTTGAAAGATCGGATTATCAAAGTCAAAGCGAGTCATAGACGATTCTTAGTCGGTGTCATCTGAAATGTGAAACCTGCAATAATGATGATTAAATGCTTAAAATGATATGCAAACGAAGCATAAACCACATTTGCCATTTTATTGTTAAAAATAAAACAATAAAGACAGAGATCACAATATTTGAATGCACGAAAAACGCCCTTTGATGATTGATGATAAAATAATGATCATAACAGTATATGTCCTTCAGACAAAGACCGCTATGTTCCGGGTAGAACACAGGGTTGCACATAATCAGAAAAGCAAATCATTACTCTTCTGTTGTCACTTGGATGCCTTCTTGGACAGTTCAGTTGTTCAAACTTTTGCCGAGAATACATGGCTGGATCCATGCATCCATGTCGCAATCGCTGTCCCCTTCTTCATCAGACACTGCATTAATCTGCTCGAAGATCACCCCGTCGCTGGTGAATTGCACAGGCCTTTTGTAGTGCGGCACGCTTCTGTGAGAAGCATATGAAGAGGATGGGCTGTACCCCAGACCAAATTTATCCTGTTTGTTGGGAATATTCAAAACCTGACCCCAACCCTGAGATGCCCCAGCTTTCACCACTGCCTGGGCTTCTTTGAAAGATGACATAGCCACTTCAGGAACTTTAGCTTCAACCGGTGCTTTATCCTTAATCTGCACAGTCTCGAAATCCTGGAACAGCGTTTCGTGGATCTCACCATCCACCTCAACATATTTGAAAGAATATATATGACTAATCATGATATTTTCCTCTCCGCAAACAGTGACAACGCTGCCACCCACCATATACTTTAACTTTGGTGTAGCGTTGAGGTTACAGCGCCTGCTGAATGGATCCACGGTCTTCCTATCAAGCAAGCAGCTATAAAAGCTGCTGAATATCCATGATATAAAACACAGCATCAAATATTTCAGGACCGACCTGGATCGGGAGAGTCAGTTCTCCAAACACGGACCTCCTAGTCCCATCAAAAGCACGTATTACCAAATCACTTGGAGTACACATAATCGCTTGGGTGTCAAGCTTCATCAGTGCCTTCTTAGGAAGCATATTCAATGACGACTCGGTATCCACCAAAACGTGTGACAAGACGACCCCTCTGCACTCCATAGAGATGTGCAGTGCCAGATTATGATTGCGTCCCTTGGGAGTTAAGTCCAAATCAGTGAAGCCCAACCTGTTACCAGCATTCACATGTGCAACTACGCCTTCCAACTGATTAACGGATATCTCTTGTGGAACGTAGGCGGTGTTTCAAAATTCTCAATAGCGCATTTCTGTGTGCCTCGGAGGACAACAACGGCGGTAGAATGGAAATCTTGGAGGGAGTTTGTTGTAAATGATATACGATCTTGTTGTCACTTTTCCGTATTAGGCGCATGAACTCCTCTGCATCCTTCAACAAAGATTCTCTTTCACCAGCTTGAGAAGATTCTTCAACCAATGCTTTGCCTTTACCCTTATCAGCTTTATTGGCGCTTGATAACGCGAAAATATATATTATAAATGCCCTATATTTCAGTTATTAATGTTTTGGTTTCACCTCGATTTCAGACTTCTCCGCATTGTTTTGTCAAGTGTTTTTGCAGGTATATGAAGTTCACACTCAAAGTAGAGCAAGACAAAGAAAACAAACGACCGAAGACATAAAATAGAAGAAAAAGGATGAAAAATAGCAGAAAAAAGAGTTTTTGCTGATGTGACGGTCGTCACAGGTCCCTCACGACCGTCACGACCGTCACGACCGTCACATTCCCTCACCGATCGTCACACTTAGAAAAACAGAATAACGTACACTTTTGAAAGACGTGTCCAAGAAAGCCCCAGAAATTGTGACCACCTCTCCCTGGATTCTTTCACCCTCAACTCTACTTCTTGAGGTATTTCACGTAAGAAACCTCCACTATAAAAAGAGGAAGCAGAGACCAGAAAAGGGGAGCCGCATTGAAGATAACAAAGTGCTGCCAAATTTAATTTCAGAGTCAAATTGAGTTTTATTGTTCTTGTCTGTTTCCTTTCCTTTTCCTTTAATTCCATTTGCATTGCTTTATTTACATTCCTGTACGTTAATCGTCACCAAAGTAAAATCCTGTCGACATTGTAGGGGATTACTCAAGTGCCGAAGCTGAATTATTTACAGGTTCATTATTATTAATTGAATTCTTATTGCCCATTATAATGTATGTTATTAATTGCTGCTGCTTTTATTTAATTATGTTTGCTCTAAATTCCATGTCTAGCTAAACTGCACAGATCGGTATGTAATAAATTAGTGGGAAAGGATTCGATAATATCCGGTGTTTTTTTACTTTTTCAAACATGTTTCTGGCCGTAGTTTTAAATTTAATTTCCTAAATAATCATTCGTCGCGACAGCGAGAACTTATTTTCAGTAGTTTTGCCACGACAGTGGGAAATTCATTAACGTACGAACCGACACGCGAAAGCTGAGGCTAGGACCAAATAGTAAAAACTAGGCATTCATTTTAATTACAGCGATAGCGCTTTAAAGGAATCAGAAATTAATAGTTTTCAAAAAGCAATTTTAACCCCGAATGGGATAGCGAAAGTATACATTCCGCCTTAAAGTTGTGACTAGCGTCAACAACCATCGTGAGACAAAGGTATTTAAACCGTTATTTTCTCCTGAAAACTATTTGAAAATATTAAACCGCACCGGTGACTTGTCGAATCTCGAAGAAACTAAAATATTGCATACCGATTCCGTATTAGCATTCTAAAAACCTTATAGCCTTTCTTAATTTAGCCTTTATTTTTGCATTTATCCCCTTAAATCCTTTCCAACCTAGCTAAAAATAGTAAAAACCCGAGAACACTAGTTTGATTACGAGTCCTTGTGGGATCGATATCTTTTATTACTACGCGATAGACTGTGCACTTGCAGTTAGTTCAGTTAGACTCAGAAAGTCGCGATCAAGTTTTTGGCGCCGTTGCCGGGGGACCTGTTTAGTCAATAGTGTAAACCTCTGACACGTAGTATAGACTAGGTTAACTATTTTATTTCCCTTTACTCGTTTGTCGATCGTATGCCAAGTACTCGCTCACAAGGCGACATCCCAACACCTACAATCGCCGAACTAGAGCGCTTTTTACATTTAAGAAGGCGCATTAAAAACATATCAACGAAGACACAATATTCCCGATCTTTACGCTCATACTCCTGAAACTGCTGAAGAATCAAAAATGGCTGAAGGACCTCGCAACAGACCTCTGAAGGACTACGCTACCCCATCTCAACTAGAGCCTCACAGTAGTATTGCTGCCCCAGCCATCAATCAGAATGATTTCGAGCTAAAACCCATTATTGCTGTCAGTGTCAAACACCTAATTTGTCCTACCCGTGTATAGCCTTCATCCTGTGCATTCACCCACCTTTATACAGAAAATCAAAAAATATATATGTTGCTTTTGTCATCATTGCTAACTCCAAGCTGTTGCAAGTTTGAATTGGATTTTCAGGACAATTTATGTTGGTTTTGACTTTATTCTTGGTAAGACAAGTTTGTGCTGAAAGATTAAGGCATGGGTAATTAATTTGAAGGGGTTTGTTTCGGGATCAAGATTTGGGTATGCAGGTTACAATCAAAAATTCCATGTCATTCCATGTCATATGTGTGTGTGGATTCATGATGATCATTTGGTCTCAGTTCATGATCTCTTATAAAGTATTCAATGGTAGTGTGCTCGGCCCCATATTTTCAAGACATAACTTCTAATTCTAAGGCATTTTCATCTCAGTTATAGTTTTGCCGAAAAAGCTTCAAGTGCACTAACTTGGTTCATGATGGGTTTCATTTAATCAATTGAAAGTTCAAGTTACTATTTAATTTAGAAATAAATTTCAAGTTTTATTAAAGATCTATGTTCAAACTATACAAATGAAATCCAAGATTTATTACTACGCAAGAGGTGTAAAGGCCAAAGACTTAATTACATGATTTCCAAAAGAAAATCCATTCTCCATAATTAAAGAAATATATGTCTATTAGGTTCATATTACAAAAAGCACATGCTTCTAAATTACAAGGTGCACCACCATTTTATCATAATTGAAAGCCTTCACGCTGATGCAATGTCAAGTTGCTTCCCAAACTTGCAGGGTGTCGCTTCCGCGAAAAATAAGGTGCCGGCAGAATAGAAGAGTTGCCACCTTTCGTTATTTATCCCTCGGAACGGGAAAGGAAACGATCGTAAAAACCTGACGAAAAAGGGTAAGACAAGGTCATCACAACCGTTGTCTGGGTTCGGGAGTCGGTTACGCAAGAGGAAGGTATTAGCACCCCTCACGTCCGTCGTACTCGATGGGATCCACGCTTAATGTGTTTACGGGACGAGTTGGTTTATCTATCTACCTATCAAGGCTGGCTTAAACAGAAAAGAAAATGACTCGGCAAAGCATCGCGCTTTATGCCTACGTATTCTCATCAGAGAATGAGAAATCAGAGTCAACGTAGTTCGACCTACGACGGGTTACGGGGAAGGTGGCTCGCCAATACATCAGTATTGTGCCTACGTACTCTCAACAGGCATGAGAGATTAGAGCTTACGTAGTTCGAGATATTACGAATTACGGGGATTCAGATTCATCTGTTTTATCGAGTAGGGTTAAACAGCAGTTCCTGCAGTTAGGGACAAAGCCTGTTTGCGTTGGCGCTGAAGTTTAACGACACTCTTTTCTTCAGAAAAGCTTCCTTTGAATTTTGGGCCCACGGGGCAAAAAGGTTTGAAGTTTGTTTTCTGTCTTTTACGGAAGAAGTGTTTTTTATTGTGTTTGCAATTTCAATCGCACTAAAGACAATGACCTGAGAGTGAATGCGTCGCATGTCACCCAAAGGGTACCATACTAAACATCCAGACTGTTGAAAAGAAGCTCTCCAACAATCCTTTCTCAGATAGCTTAAGGCTCGTAACGTACGAAAGAAATCATTCATGATTACTGTATCTTAAGCTGTTTTGAGATGAGAAGAGAGCAGGCTCAACTAAGGGAGACTATCAAGTCCTACTGTTATCATGCCAAGGATTCATCCTATAGTTGAGGTTTGAAACAGGGAACTCCTAGAAGTTATCATGCATAGGTTTCAACCAAAAGTTCTATCATCACTTCCCTATCAAAGGAAGTGAGAGATTCCTAAGGGATCATGTCAATGATACACAGAAACAGATAAAGCATCAGCTTAAACTGTAAACAGATAAACAGTAAACGACTGTAAAATGCATGCAATGCAAGTGAGGGAGGAAATGTGTGCGGGGCAGCAGCCTCCACAAGCTCATCTCAACCTCAAGCCAGAATGAATAACAGTAATCATACTGAAGAAATAAAACATGCTATCAAGCAAAATACACTAAACTGCAGTCATACAGTAGGAAATAACAAGCCATCAAGCAAAATAAACCACATGGGCAAGGGAGTTGAGCTCTACCGAATACCCGCAAGCAAAGCCATACAGTAACAATACAAGCAGAGGGAGCAACTCAACCTCTAGTGCAATCATGCCCCTAGATTAAATTCAGTCTAATCATGGACTTATTCTAATGCATCAAGCAAGTCAAACAAGGCACATCAACAATACAGAAAAGAAAACAGACAAGAAAGCAGATCAACAACTCTCTCAATTCAAGCTTTAGCTCTTCTAACAGCTATCCAGTCTTCAGACTTCAACCACCCTTCAAGGCTACCATCTCTCATGCCAAATATCAATTTGCTTCTCCAGGTTTCAACCCTTCAACATAAGTGTCAACTCATCCTCCTTCTTCAAGCTTCAGCTCCTTATTCAATTCCACCTTCAGGCTTCACTCTTAACTACAAGTGACAACTTGATTCCTTCAGGCTCTCCCATCATCAATGTAAGTATCAACTTATCTTTTATTCCTCAGCTTCAGCTTTACACCCAATCTCCATTGAATCCTCTTCATAAGTATCAACTTAGTCTTCAAGCTTCAGCTCTCTTTGCTTTACCAGTCTCACCTTGGTCTTCTTCTCCTACAAGCTTCAACTTCTCAGAGTAATCTTTAATCACTTAGAAGTTTCAACTTCATCCTTCAATTCTCTTCAAGCAAGTAACTCCTCACTCTTCATTCAATCTCCACTGGGTCCCCAAGTATCAACTTGTTCTTCTTGCTCTTCAAGCTTCAACTGCAATGGCACTGCTTAAGGAATCATCCTCTTCCACACTCTTCAATGAAGTCCTCATCTTCAAACTCAAGTCCAACATCTTTCAAGATACTCAAACCAGAAGATAATTTATTTAACAGAATGAGGGGAAATGATAAACAACTTATTGGCAACCAAAGGAAGCCTGTAAAGGTTCATCATTATGAGAGACTGGTTCCCTCAAAGTTCTACTTCCCAGATAAAGCCACTCATCCTTCCAAAGGAGGGATGTGAATATCTGAGAAGGACTTTTAGTCATGGGGAGGAATAGAAGCACAAGATGCTTTCCATGTTTTTGAAAGAAATCATTCTAACTACAAGGCTCTCCCTATGTCCTATCTCCTAATCTTCATCAGACACCTTCAGGCACAAACAAATCCAAGCTCCAAGAAACTTCAAGCAAATTCAAGCATCCTCTCCTTGTATTCAACTTGTCTTAAATCTCAACCAAAGTCAAACCAAGCACAAACCCTAATCTAAGGGAACTAGAGAAGTTAAACTAGTTGAATTAGTAAATTAGGGTCACCTAAAACCTAGCACTAAAGTTAGTCCTAACTAAAATACTAAAATCAATTGTAAAATCCTACAAAAATATCTATGGGAACCTATGTCAATCATGACTCTACCACATTAGTTTCAAAGATCAAACCATCAAGTTAGACCTAGAACTAAATCCTACATTCTAAGGTATCAAACCTAAAACCCTAAAAAGGAAGCACCTAAATATCAATCTAGAAAGCACACCTATTTTCATTACAAAAATGTGAGAAAACTTCTATGGGATCATACATGTCTAACCTAATCACACACAAAAAATTAGGCTCAAAATCATCACCAAGTGATCAAACAAAATTCCACAAAACTATGCATCAAACATAATCATTTTAATATCAATTAAAATATAAAATTCCTATTAAATCAGAAATTACATGAACTGAAAATATTTTTTCTCTACAAAATAATAGACTCAATCATGAGTAGAATGCAAAAAGAATGGGATTAATTGGGTTAATTTTCAATTAATTATGAATTTTACAAGAATCATGAATAAAATGAAAATTAAAGAAATTCCAATTAAAATGATGAAGCGCACGGTGTGGATAGTAATCATTTTCAATTAAAAATCTGGGTTGGGCCATCAGGGGGGTGTGCATAGTGATTCATTACTTAAGCCTAAAACGCCTGAATAAATGAAACGGTGCGTTTCATTATTCAGCTCCTTCACAAATCAACTTCAAAACGCAACCGTTGGATCAGCTTCTAGTCAACGGGTCAAAACAAGATCTGAGGGTGATAACTTCATCTCCTACCTTTGGCCATGGAAATGGAGGGAAGAACCAGAGTTCAAACATGGATCCTTCTCAATTCAAACTCCACCATATCTCCATCGAAACACATGATTTAAAGCACAAATATACTCCAAATTCCACACTGATCACAACCATGGTCTTAGATTCAATTGAAATGTCCTCTAACATAAAACCCGATCGTGGATCAAATTTCTGGCCAAGAATCAATTGTCTCTAATCTTGAAATTGCTTGGTCTAAAACGTTCATCACGTTACACTGATCAGTTTCCCCTATAGAACTCACATTATTGCTCACTATACACCAAGTTCTTGATCCAAACTGAAATGGTGTCATCATCTTGAACCTAACCAAATGCTCTCAAATTCTCCAGAATCCATCTCCTAACTATTTCTAACCATTATAAACTAACAATTTAACCTAACAATGCTTAAATTAAGGTGTATGGTGAAAGTTACAAACCTGGGATTTCTTGAATAACAGATGCACCAAATCTTCACTTCAACACTTCAATCCTTCCAAAATCGTTCCTTGTATCAAGATATGGCTTCTGTTTGCAAAAGAAATGATGGAAGATGCTTGCAACTCCAAACCCGATAGTGACTTGCAGTAGGTGGAACTCAAAAGCTCATGCACGATTCAACCATGTTCTTGCTCTCAATTTGCTATGGAATCACTCAGTAACTTATAAGGAACAGATTGCAATAGAAAGAATCGATTGAAACGGTGCAGAAATGAAGAATGGATTTAAATTTGCAATGAACAAATTTGGAATCCCAACTCTCTCTCCTTCCTCAACTCTCACCAACCTCTTCCATGGACAACTTCTAAACCTTATATAGAATGATTCAGAACCCTCTAGCACCTTCTGGAACCATCCAAGGAGATTTTGAAAATCTCATGTCATGGTTTCTCATTTCAAGCCATACTCACACCAGTCCATGTTTCCCTTGTTTTCAGCTCCAATTCTGAATTGAAAATCTCCTTAGATGAGATGTATGAGATGTTAGGATGCTTGGATAGCTTGTACATTGATCTCTCTTATGTTTTGCAAGTGTAACTTACATTACAAGTAACTTATGATAAGTCCCCTAATTTGACCTTAAATCAAAATTGTAATAATGCCATTGTTTCTAAAATGATTTTTCCATTCAATTTGGTAGGTCACTTGCATTGTTTTGGTTGTGTATTGAAAATTCCCAAAAATAGGTCACTTTAATACATTAAATCCTCCTTTATTTTGACCATTTTGACAAGTATGAGCTACAAGCATTTCCCACATCTCATGACCACCTTAATAGGCTTAAAACATCATTTTGAGCAAGTTTGATGTTGAAGATGTTTCCATTCGAAGCTTGGAAATAGGAGTTATGGCCTTATGGTTGAAATGACCTATAATCTCCAAATGACCAAAATGCCCTTGACTTGTCAAAGCCATAACTTGAGTTCTACAAATCCTATCAAGGACTTCTAGTACTCTCTAGAAAGCTAAGAAGATAAGGAACAACATTCATGTTTACCAAAAGTTCATAGGAAATATCCTTCTTGGGCAAAAGTTTGATGCAATTGGGTAACTTTCAAGGCCCCCAGATTCACATACTTCAGATGACCTGTAACTTGTCAAAGTCATAACTTGAGCTCTACAAATCCTATCAAGGACTTATAGTACTTAAATTAAATCTAAGAGCAAGCTATACAACATTCATGTTGGGGGTGGGATGAGATAACAATCACATCTTGAGCTAAACTGCCTTGAAGATAGGGGTCAAACTAGGGGATTTTACACTGTCAAGCCTTAGAAACCCTAGCTTGAGACTTCTCAAACTCGTCAATCATGATGAGTTGGCCTTGGAATCATCCTTATAGCATCTCAATGCATCAATCCATGATCACATGGCTCATGGATTAGGTTTCAACCCTCTCCAAATCATCAGTTGACCTAGGGTTGACCCAGTCAAACCCTAATTACACCACTCATGGCTGAGGCTTCTTAAACTTGCACAATGACCTATCTAGGCTTCATGATGGCTTTCAAGACATCTCATAAGCTCTCTCAAGGCTTCAAGTCCACATTCATGGCTTCAGAATCATCTGAGGAGCTCCCATAACTCTCAAGCTAGGAGGCACCCTTTTGGTTTCAACCACTCTCTCTGAGGATCTTCTAACTTCTCTGACAAAGATATCAACCCTTGAACACTTGAATAACCTTCAAGGCTAGCTTCATAGTCTTGTATAGATCTTGATTGGTACTCAGGCCTCATGATCTCTTGCATACATGTCAATGAAATGCAAATGATAATGCTAATGTGAATGAAATGAAACATAAGCTAGGCAAAGAAATGTTGGTCAAATTTTGGGGTGCAACAGCAGGCCCCACATCCGTCCAGCTCAAAACTCCATGAGAAAGTTTCATGCTGACGTGCCAAAGAAGAAAATTTGTGAAACACGGCCCACATGCATGGACTGTCCAAGATGCCTTCTCACACTTCAACTTTCAATTCATACTACAATCATTATGCCGTGTACTACCCACCTATCAAAGACATTTCATCAACTTACAAAAGTATTACAGCCAAAATATAAAAAAGAGCTTTCAAGGACAAAATGAACGGGTCCTTGCACAATGCTTTTCGGCATACAAACCGGCACAATTGTACCCGAATCGTCTAAGCCACTCGCAATATATGTCTTGAAGAAAAAGGTACGACCAATGTTGATATGGACGGAGGCCCCTCATGCCAAACGACCTGCCAAGAAAACCATACAGCAGCAACAATGTTTAATAAACACAATTGCCAGCTACAAAGCGCATAAACTGTACGGCAATCAAAAGTTGCAAATCGTAAATGACACATCCAGTACCGTAAAAAAAGACTTGTCGTTTGACAACATAATACGCAGTCAATAAGTGAGGAATTCGTTATGTACCACACACCAGTTGCGGAAAAAAAATGTTACCTGCAACAAAAAATAAGCAGCAAAACCTACGGCACGTCAAAGCCACAATAAGCATGTTACTTTAAGATAGAAAATTGGGAAAATAACAAATTCAGAAGGTATTATGAAAAGGAAAACACGCAAGTCGGCACGACAAGCCGCAATGTTTACGTCCAGGCAACATTACGCAACAGCAAACATGTGCTTTCACAATTCCACAATCTTCTTCCAGCCATGTTGAATAAATTCTAAACAAAAATTCATAGGAAAAATGAGGTGTGAAGCTATCTTCAAATAACCCTCTGCTATCAAGCCAAAGACCACCAGCTGCAACCATTCTGCTACATCTGATACACCAGCTCCAAATTCTGCATACAAGGACAAAGCCTGTGGGCATGAGATAAGACAAAAAAAGAGAACATTGATGAAAATTGCAAGTTGAGGCATTACATCCTACCCAAGGGATCAGAGCTGTCCAAAATTGTTGTGCCAACTCACTGCCAAATGCTCCTAAAAGTCTACCACCTGCATCAATAAAAGACTCCAGCCACAACAAGACAAATTTCAAACTTGCTTTAAGCTCAAAAGCCCCATGACCAGCTGCAAGAAAGCGACCTGTACTTGTGATTACAGCAGGAACCCAAAATTTGCTCCAATTTTCGCAACAAAAAAACCTGCACGTATGAAAGCACTTATTAAAAGAATAACTCTAAACAAGTCAAAGGGGAGATCTGAACATAACTTAAAAGAAACCCAACCGGGAGGAACCAGGAGGGGGGAGAGCTCAGCAAAAAGCCATATTGGTTCTTCTCACACGTACATCAAAAACCAACATAAACCCTTCTTCAACCTTCACATCCTTAAATCCACAACCCACTCTCATACCTCCAACAAACAACAACAATATAACCTTCAAATTCAGAAGCTTCAAACCCCAAGCCCTTCTTCATGACAGTCCAGAACAATTCATCTTCTGAAACACATCTTCAAAACACCATCAACGTTCTTCGCATCTCCTCTCCAACCTTCAACCTCCAACCATTCTCATAAACCTTCCCCAAAAAACAAACCAAACCGCAACATTCATAACTCAAATCAACAAACTCAGAAGTCAAACCTTCAACCTCTGAACCGAGAAACCCATTCGAATCTTCGCGACCCATTTTTGAAACAACACAACACTCATTTTTCCGTCTGAAACCCTCAAACCCATGAACCTTCAACCCAGATTTAACCACACTGAATCTCCGGAGAAGTCACCTTCAACGCCTTTATTCCCCAACTGTCACAGTTCTCGCAACTCAAGTATTACCCACAAATCATCCGTAAATCTTCTTCAAATCACCTAAACCCAACCCCATTTTATTTTCCAAACTCTCACCCTCAAAAACACACAACCAATAGAAACCGAAACCCATGTTTCTCCTCTTCTCAAACATCATAAACACCAACTCAAACCCGCAATAAACCCAAATTGGACCCATAATAGAGAAGAAAGGAGATGAGAAACTCAAGATAAAGTGTGAATAAGGGCGCAAGCCAGAGCGAATGAAGGTGAAAGGTCAAATCGTGAAGGGGGTCGGAGTTTGTTGCCATGTCGTTGTCGTAATCCTCCATTAGTCGATAACTCGGGTTCCATTTTGAGGAAGATTAAGGTTTCAATTCATCATTGTTTTTTTAGCATTGTCTCTTGTTTTGAATATGGTTCTGAACTTGTGGTTGGTTTGACTAGACCTTTGTTTCGGTGGCTTTAACTCATTTGTATTTTAGCAATGATGTAGGCATGTTTATCTTATCTGATGAGACATTGATAGCTGTTTTTTTTAGGTTTTTTTTAAATATTTTGAAGTCTTGGAGTTTTACACGGCTGATGGGTCTTACGGCCCACAATGTTTTTGGATCCACACATCCCCAACAACATCACAAGCCCCCTCCTTTTCTATCATTTTCTTTTAAAATTTTAATGTAGAGTTTTCATAGTTGTTTTTTTTTTTTTAAATATTTTTTTATGATTTCATTTATTTTATGTACATTTATTTTCTTTTGGTCATGATGTTAATATTTTCAATTAGATTTTTTAGGTAAATAATTTAGATATACTGCCAATTATATTTTCATTTTCGATTTTTGTTCATTTCTATCACTTTTTATGGTCGATGACGAGATTACCAATGTTTAACCATCAAATTATTGGCGTGAAACAAAGGATCCGAGACCACTTTCCTCTTTCGATTTCCTTTCTATTTTATTTAGATCGATGAAGTCTTTTATTCGTAAGCGTCGCGTATCGAGTTGATAACCTTCTTGATTTCAAATCTATGGTGAATGACCATTGGGGTCCTTTTCTGTACTTTGGGATCATGATAGGCTACCTTCGATTAATCGGCATTATGTTTGCGATTAAGACGAGATCTTATTCTTTCGTGTCCCGATTCGATTCACTAAACTGATCAATAACTTTAATTTTCGTTAAATATTATTATGAATATTATTGTTATATTACCTTGACATATTATTATTGTCATATCATACCACAAACTCTTTTCATACTCCTCGATTCAATTCAAATCATTTTCTCAATATTTTTCTCAATTCAAACTCCGAAAGAAAGAGGTTCTTGGAATCTAGCATTCCTTGAATCTTCGAGTGAATAATTCTCGAGGCACGCTCTTGAGTTATTATTCATTCAATCTTTCGATTATTTTCAAAATATTTTCTCAATTAAAACTTCGAAAGAAGGAGGTTCTTGGAATCTAGCATTCCCTGAATTTTCGAGTGAGTAGTTCTCGAGGCACGCTCTTGAGTTATTATTCAGTTAACCTTTCGACTTTTTCAAAATATCATTTTCTCGATTTAAATTCCGAAAGAAGAAGGCTCTTGGAATCTAGTGTTCCTTGAATTTTCGAGTGAATAGTTCTCAATGCAAGCTCTTGAGTTGTTATTCGCTCAATCTTTCAACCTTTGCAAACCAAATCATTTTTTCAAACATTCTCCTGAGTTGAATGCTCGTACGCATTCGCAACTGACATTTCGCACACACTTCACAATTCATCTTGGTTTCGATATTATGGGCACCCTTAGGGACTAATATCGTCTCCTTACAATCTTAACCCTTGACACGTCGTCAAGTCGGTTCTATCTCCAATCAGGTCCTCGACTCGTCGTCGAACCATTTTCAAACCAATTTCCTTTTGCCTCGCATCCCACTTTCGTTTCAATCTTTCTACAAACGTTATTTTAAGCTTACGAAAGAAGGATATTCTTAGAATCTAGCATTCTTTGAATATTCGAATAAGTAATTCTTAAGGCGCGCCCTTGAGTTGTTATTAATTCATTCTTTCGATTTCAAAACATCCAACTCTTTATCTTCAACCTATTCAGTCAATTTCCGAAAGAACTGAGTTCATGGAATCTCGCATTCCTTGAATTCTTGAGTGACAAGCTCTTAAGGCACGCCCTTGGGTTGCTTGTCAGTCACTCTTTCGTCACTTTCCCAACCTTCCCCGTATTCTCTTCGTGGTCGTTACCACGAACTACGACTGCTCTGATTCTTCATTCTCGTCTGAATGTAAGATACGTAGGCACAAGATTGCGATGATCTTGGCGAGCTACCTTCTACCCATTTCTCCCATTTCCCCGCCTTCTTTTCGTGGTTGTTACCACGAACTACGGACGCTCTGATTCTTTATTCATTCTTGAATATAAGATATGTAGGCACAAGATTGTGATGATCTTGGCGAGCACACTTCTATATTCCTCCATTATTCCGTCCACACATTCCCAACCTTTCCCGTAGTCAAACTACGACGCTCTGATTTCTCATTCTCGTCCGAATGAGCATACGTAGGCACAAGGGCCCCAATCCTTGGCGAGCACCGTATCCTCTAACCATACATCTCTCCTTTGCGTCTTTAACCTCTTATCCTACCAATTCTACCTTTATTATCGAGAAGAAAACAACCAAACCTAGACAACACTCTCCACAAAATACCTTAAGAGGTTCCCGTTGAGTACAACGGACGTGAGGGGTGCTAATACCTTCCCCTCTCGTAACCGACTCTCGAACCCGGAACATGGTTGCAACAACCCTGTTCCTATCCTTTTGCTTTATGAGGTTTTCTTGATATTTTCCTCTCCCGTTTATTCGGGAAAAATAAATTTCGGTGGCGACTCTGTCGAACCGCATTTCCGCGCCTTTCGCATGAGGGTCGTTTCTCCGAAATGTCTCAGTGATTTTTCGAGGTGCGACAGCTAGCGAATCTGCTGGGGACATTTTGCTCCATGCAAAGAGAGAGTCGAGCCTATCTTTTGGTTTGTGAGGAGTGTTTGTTTTTTATTTGTTTTCTTCTTGTTTATGTATTTGTTCTCTTGTGGATTTTATTTGTGCTTGTTACCTTGGTCGCCTGTTGGTTCTTGGGATGACATCATGAGTAAAGCTCTACGCCCGAGCTTTGGTAAAAGCAGAGAGAACACATAGTTTAGAATTGGTAGTCGAGTAGTGTTAGTCTCCGAGGACTTGCTCCTTGTTGGCCTAGCATGAAAGGTCCTCCAGAGGAGACCTATTCGTAGATCTTGTTGTAACACAGCTAGCCTGTTGCACGACTTGATTAATGAAGGGTCCATGATTCTGGGAACCTTCTTTTAGCACCAGTTCCAATAGTGGTGGTCGTGTAGTATTAGTCTCCAAGGACTCGCTCCTTATGGGCCTAGCATTAGGACTCCGCTCAGGAGAGACCTTATCGTCATTATCGTTGTAATACAGCCAGCCTGTTGCGTGACGCTAATACGACTAGTGTCAGTGATCCTAGGAACCAAACATAGAAACCATCCCGTGAGTGGGTTTATGGGTAGAATGTCTAGATCTTCCCGTATAGGGCTTACCTGTCAGGTTTCTTTAGTCAGAAATTTTGGTTACCTACCTGTTACAGTTACCAGCTTCAGGAACTGTTTGAACTGTGATGCTGTGATCCTGGATCTTGTATCTTGCATTACATCTCGCATATCATTTGCATTGCATCTCATATGTTGTGCATTTTTGCATTTCCAATCCTTCAGCAAAATCTTATGTCTCCTTCCTTCCTCTCCAGTAAATCAAGTTGATTCCGCAACACCAGTATGCAACTAGAGCCAATACAAGACGAATGATGGAGCAGATTCAGCAGGAGCAAGTTGCCTTCAGGGAAGAGTTGGACTCCATCAAAGGAAAGATTGACCAGATCCTCGAAGCCATCCTCGCGGCCAGAAGAGAGGAAGAACAGCGTGAAGCCGCTGCTGTCGTCAACAACAATGGTCAAGGACAAGGGTCTACTGCCATCCCATTGGTTCCACTTCCAAATCCTCATGGGATGCCGTTGAACTTCAATAACGCAGCCGAAGGAAACACTTCTCAGCCAATCCCAGCGCCCGAAGTTACCATTGGAGCTATCCCGCAGGCCCAGCCTACTGTCGTGCAGATCCCAGCTCCCCATACTGAAGATACTCTGATGGATCATTATGACGATGTTCAGAACTATCATGCTGCTATCCCCATTTCTAGTCATGTTGCCGCTCAGGATTCAGAAGCCATGAAGATGTGCCGAGATCTAGCTGAGAAACTCCGAGCCATGGAGGGGCACAATTCAAATTCTTCCAGTGCTTTGGAATTGTGCTTGGTGCCTGATGTTGTCATTCCTCCCAACTTCAAGGTGCCCGAATTTTCGAAGTACAAAGGTCTCAGTTGCCCAAATATTCATCTGAAGATGTTTTGTCGCAAGATGGCCGCCTATGCCAGAGATGAAAAGCTCATGATTCATTGCTTCCAAGACAGTTTGTCTGGGGCATCACTTGAATGGTATATGCAGTTGGAACGTAACAGTGTGCGCACTTGGGCCGAGCTAGCCGATGCATTTGTCAAGCAGTATAAGTACAACACCGATCTTGCTCCGAATCGTACTCAACTTCAGAGTATGACTCAGAAGGATGGCGAATCCTTCAAGGAGTACGCGCAACGATGGAGAGAGCTAGCCGCAAGGGTGCATCCACCTATGGTTGACCGTGAACTAATCGACATCTTTATGGGTACATTGCAAGGCCAATACTACAAAAAGCTGATCGGTAGTGTCTCTACTGGATTCTCTGACCTAGTGATCGTCGGTGAGAGAATTGAAGAAGGGTTGAAGAGTGGAAAGATCCCAGGAGGTTCTAATAGCCAAGCCAATACCAAGAAGCCTTTCAACGGATACAAGAAGTAAGAGGGCGAAACAAATGCCATCTCTTTGCAGAAAGGGAAAGCTTCTCAACAAGCTCCCGCTCCTATGCCTTATCAAGGTCCTTATTATCAGTATCCGTATGTTGCTGCTGCGCAATATGCTCCAATGCCTTATCAGCCAGTTGTTCAAGCAGTTCAATCTCAGATGCCACAGCAATAGGCTCCTTAGCAACAAGCCTACAACCAACAAGGATATTAGTATCCTCCTCAGCAACAGCAGATGCAAGCTGCTCAACAACAACAAGGTGCTCGCCAACAGCGTCAGCAAAGGACATGGAAGCCAGATAGAGTCTTTGATCGCCGACCAATGACATATGCTAGTATCTTTGCTCAGTTGATGGAGAAAAATGCTATTTTTCTAAGAGATTTGGCTCCCCTAACTGTCATTCCTACCGACTACGATGCAAATGCTCATTGTGAGTTTCGTAAGGGCACTCCAGGTCACACCATTTGAGGACTGCAGGGCTTTCAAGCACAAGGTCCAAGACATGATCGACAAGGATGCTATCAATTTCAACGGGAAGTCTCCAAATGTCATCAACAATCCAATGTCGCCGGTCAAATAGTGTCATTCCGATCGAATCCAGTCAAGTCAGAGTTCACCCCTAGAAGAAGGCCGTCATGTTGCCATTTCATATTTCGTATTTCTTATGTTTTGTCTTTGTTTGTTTAAGTATTGTATGCTTTGAACAATTGCCATTCGTATTTGTTTTTCATTAATGTATTGTTTATGCATGTTTTGAATTAGTTATGTCGTATTCACTCATTTTTACTTATCACCGACACATTTATCCACTTCACTCTATCCACTGTTGTTTAGCATGATTTGAGGGAGGATGACGAAAACGAGATACCCATAATTGCAAACCGTATGCTTTCAGACAGAATCTCGCCGATGATGTGCAGGCATTGTTTTAATTCCCCTAAACACCAGAGATATAAGGAGTCAATCCCTAGTAAACTGCTTCGAGCTTAGAAGTAGTAGTTTCCTTCGGATATTCAAACCTTTACACTCAACCTGGGGCAGGGTAGTGTTCAGTTAATCCAATCCCGAATCAACAAAGAAAACCCAGAAGACGGTTGTTCATCAAAGACCCATGACATGGCAGTCACAACCTTCCAACAAAATTCAAAAAAATCAAAAGCCTGCTAAGTCAAACACCTCAGAGGGGACTTAGGCAAAAAAATCAAAGCAATCTTGATGGATCTGACGAGCAAAGTCAATCCATGCAAAAGTTAGGGATCAAAAACAAAGACAAAAGAGGACTCCAAAATCCTCAACAAAAACAAAATAATATTTAGTGGCCACCCAAATCAAAAAGGTCACTAACATCCTTCAATGCAAAATAAGGTGACTGCAACGTCGAGCAAACCTTGAACTATCAAGCTTACACCGTCAAGTATGTGCAAAATTAACTGAAGGTAGGTATGGAGATCATTAAGAAGAAGGGGTGGGTACAAATCATACTTTGAGCCTAATAACTTTGTTTCATAACCGTGAACCAGACCATATTACAGCCCTCGAAAGACCTAATTGAGACGAGGTTTATTCTGAAAGCATATTATCGCAAGGTTGCGTAACCTGACTCCTCACATGATTGTTAATCATCAACATTGGTGTCATTATTCTTGCAACATCTTTTCGCACTAATCAAAATCAGCACAACGTCTGGGCTAATGTCCATTCGTTTCTCAGTATCACGACACTCTCAATAAACGATACTTTTTTTCAAAACTTTCATCGAACTTTGCATTAATATTACCTTTTGTGGGTGTACAATTTTAATTGCAAAACAGTGCTAGGTATTCAAAGACATTTCAACAAAGGGCAATCAAGGAGGAACTTGACTTTCAGTGGTTGTCACGAAGCAAGACTACCTCAAATTCCACAGGCTGGGGCAAATTACTCAAGAGCTCGAGCAGGGACAAGCCATTAACAAGTTCCAACTAGGGAAAGACCAGGTCGTCCTGACCATTAAGCAGAGTTGCAACCTTCTCTGAAGGAAATTCACAAAAAATCACCAAGTGCTTAGACTTGGGGCATCCAGAGTATCTTCACCTGTGTCAACCATGGCGTCTTCGGCAAACTGCGTGTCGAGGAAGTCAATCCCTCCCGCCATCCGAAGTTCAATTCGCATTGGCAACTACCCAAAGTTCACCACGCTAGCATCTCCACCTGCATTTCAATTCACCCTTCTGTAATCATATGCATCATACGCATTGCATTTGCTATCATATGCATACCCAATCATATCATACTTCCCCAGCTCATGCATCTCTGCGCGTCAGCATTTGCATTTTCACTTCCATTCGTTATGGAATATCATTTACATCCAGCATTAGCATATGTAAGTCAAGGTCCAGGATCAATATCAAAGATTTCTAAGACCATCATCAGCCCAGTCAGGGGCATCCTCCACAAGACTGTGGATTTCTCCCACGAATTTCAAGAACTTCAAAGCAATCGTCAGCCCAGTCAAGGGCAGCTTTTTCAAGACCATGGGCGTCTCCCATGACGTATTTCAACCTCGTGGTTGATATGATTTTAAAATCAACATTCATCCTAGTCAGGGGCATACCATTCAAGACCGTGGGTGTTCCTCCACGAAGTCGTTCAACCTTTTGTTGAGCAAACCAAGATATCAAAGACAAACTCAGCCCAGACAGGGGCGTCCTCTTCAGAATCCATGGGTGTAACCATGAAATAAATTCAACAAAATTATGAACTCCAGGCAAGACGGTGGGCATACCCCGTTGATTCATTACAATCAAATCTTCATCTTAGATGTTCTCCATTAAGTTGTATCCAGCAAGCGTGACCGTTGTCAATTGCCTTACTATCATCCTTTTGGTGATAGTCGAACTTCGTCAGTTCAACCTAGCCTGCATCCTTTTGGTGTTGGTAACCTTCAATTTGTGTTTGTCCTATCATCCTTTTGGTGGTAGTGGCCGGTGTGTGTTTCGCTCCGTCATCCTTTTGGTGGGGGGTCTATCGTAGTCATTAATGATAGATTATGCGATAGTCTCCGTCATCCTTTTGGTGGGGGGTCTATCGTAGTCATTAACGATAGATTATGCAATAGTTTGTTTATGTTTTGCTCCGTCATCCTTTTGGTGGGGGGTCTATAGTAGTCATTAACGATAGATTATGCGATAGTTTGTGTCTGTTTCGCTCCGTCATCCTTTTGGTGGGGGGTCTATCGTAGTGATTAACGATAGATTATGCGATAGTTTGTTTATGTTTCGCTCCGTCATCCTTTTGGTGGGGGGTCTATCATAGTCATTAATGATATATTGTGCGATAGTTTGTTTGTGTTTCGCTCCGTCATCCTTTTGGTGGGGGGTCTATCATAGTCATTAATGATAGATTGTGGGATAGTTTGTTTGTGTTTCGCTCCGTCATCCTTTTGGTGGAGGGTCTATAGTAGTCATTAACGATAGATTGTGCGATAGTTTGTGTCTGTTTCGCTCCGTCATCCTTTTGGTGGGGGGTCTATCGAAGTCATAAACGATAGATTATGCGATAGTTTGCTTATGTTTCGCTCCGTCATCCTTTTGGTGGGGGGTCTATCATAGTCATTAATGATAGATTGTGCGATAGTTGGTTTGTGTTTCGCTCCGTCATCCTTTTGGTGGGGGGTCTATAGTAGTCATTAACGATAGATTATGCGATAGTTTGTGTCTGTTTCGCTCCGTCATCCTTTTGGTGGGGGGTCTATCGTAGTGATTAACGATAGATTATGCGATAGTTTGTTTATGTTTCGCTCCGTCATCCTTTTGGTGGGGGGTCTATCATAGTCATTAATGATAGATTGTGCGATAGTTTGTTTGTGTTTCGCTCCGTCATCCTTTTGGTGGGGGGTCTATCATAGTCATTAATGATAGATTGTGCGATAGTTTGTTTGTGTTTTGCTCCGTCATCCTTTTGGTGGGGGGTTTCTCATAGTCATTAATGTCAGATTGTCCGATAGTGTTTGTCCTATCATCCTTTTGGTGGTAATGACCGGTGTGAGTTTCGCTCCGTCATCCTTTTGGTGGGGGGTCTGTCACCTGGATTGGTGTCAGATTATGCGATAGTGTCTGTCCTATCATTCTTTTGGTGGTAGTGGCCGGTGTGAGTTTCGCTCCGTCATCCTTTTGGTGAGGGGTTTGTCATCTTGTTGATGTCAGATTGTGCGGTAGTGTTTTTCCTATCATCCTTTTGGTGGTAGTGGCTGATGTGTGTTTCGCTCCGTCATCCTTGTGGTGGGGAGTCTGTCATCTGGATTGATGTCAGATTATGCGAGTGTGTTTGCTCTATCATCCTTTAGGTGATAGTAGCCGTGTGTGTTTCGTCCCACCATCCTTTTGGTGATGGCGACATTTTGCTAGTTTTTTCATTGTTTACTTCGAGGTTTACCTCATCCAGTATTTCAATTCCCGGGCATTTTTTTTCTTTTCGGACAAATTCAGGGTTTTCTTTATATCTAATTGTCTCGTACTTCAAAAGAACGAACTCAATAGTAGTTCATCTTACAAGTATAAAACCAATTAGATAGGGGCATCTGTCAAACCCCTAATTTGTCCTACCCGTGTATTGCCTTCATCCTGTGCATTCACCCACCTTTATACAGAAATATATATATATATATATGTTGCTTTTGTCATCATTGCCTAACTCCAAGCTGTTGCAAGATTGAATTGGATTTCAGGACAATTTATGTTGGTTTTGACTTTATTCTTCGTAAGACAAGTTTGTGCTGAAAGATTAAGGCATGGGTAATTAATTTGAAGGGGTGTGTTTTGGGATCAAGATTTGGGTATGCAGGTTACAATAAAAAATTCTATGTCATTCCAATTCATATGTGTGTGGGGATTCATGATGATCATTTGGTCTCAGTTCATGATCTCATATAAAGTATTCAATGGTGGTGTGCTCGGCCCCATATTTCAAGACATAATTCTAAGGCATTTTCATCTCAGTTATAATTTTTCCGAAAGAGCTTCAAGTGCAGAACTTGGTTCATGATGGGTTTCATTTAATCAATTGAAATTTCAAGTTACAATTTAATTTAGAAATAAATATCAAGTTTTATTAAAGATCTATGTTCAAACTATACAAATGAAATCCAAGATTTATTACTACAAAAGAGGTGTAAAGGCCAAAGACTTAATTACATGATTTCCAAAAGAAAATCCATTCTCCATAATTAAAGAAATCTATGTCTATTAGGTTCATATTACAAAAAGCACATGCTTCAAAATTACAAGGTGCCACCATTTTATCATAATTGAAAGCCTTCACGCTGATGCAATGTCAAGTTGCTTCCCAAACTTGCAGGCCCCACATCCGTCCAGCTCAAAACTCCATGAGAAAGTTTCATACTGACGTGCCAAAGAAGAAAAATTGTGAAACACGACCCACATACATGGACTGTCCAAGATGCCTTCTCACACTTCAACTTTCAATTCATACTACAGTCATTATGTCGTGTACTACCCACCTATCAAGGACATTTCATCAACTTACAAAAGCATTACAGCCAAAATATAAAAAAGAGCTTTCAAGGACAAAAAGAACGGGTCCTTGCATAATGCTTTTCGGCATACAAACCGGCACAATTGTACCTGAATCGTCTAAGCCACTCGCAATATATGTCTTGAAGAAAAAGGTACGACGAATGTTGATACGGGCGGAGGCCCCTCATGCCAAACGACCTGCCAAGAAAACCATACAGCAGCAACAATGTTTAATAAACACAATTGCCAGCTACAAAGCGCATAAACTGTACGGCAATCAAAAGTTGCAAATCGTAAATGACACATCCATTACCGTAGAAAAAGCCTTATCATTTGACAACATAATATGCAGCCAACAAGTGAGGAATTCGTTTTGTACCACACACCAGTTGCGGAAAAAATGTTACCTGCAACAAAAAATAAGCAGCAAAACCTACGGCACGTCAAAGCCACAATAAGCATGTTACCTTAAGATAGAAAATTGGGAAGATAACAAATTCATAAGGTATTATGAAAAGGAAAACACGCAAGTCGACACGAAAAGCCGCAATGTTTACGTCTAGGCAACATTACGTAGCAACAAACATGTGCTTTCACAATTCCACAATCTTCTTCCAGCCATGTTGAATAAATTCTAAACGAAAATTCACAGGAAAAATGAGGTGTGAAGCTATCTTCAAATAACCTGCTGCTATCAAGCCAAAGGCCACCAGCTGCAACCATTCTGCTACATCTGATACACCAGCTCCAAATTCTGCATACAAGGACAAAGCCTATGGGCATGAGATAAGACAAAAAAAGAGAACATTGATGAAAATTGCAAGATGAGGCATTACATCCTACCCAAAAGACCAGAGTTGTCCAAAATTACTGCGCCAACTCACTGCCAAATGCTCCCAAAAGTCTACCACCTGCATCAATAAAAGACTTCAGCCACAACGAGACAAATTCCAAACATGCTTTAAGCATCAAAAGCCCCATGACCAGCTGCAAGAAAGCGACCTGTACCTATGATTACAATAGGAACCCAAAATTTGCTCCAATTTTCGCAACAAAAAAACCTGCACGTATGAAAGCACTTATTAAAAGAACAACTCTAAACAAGTCAAAGGGGAGATCTGAACATAACTTAAAAGAAACCCAACCGGGAGGAACCAGGAGGGGGGAGAGCTCAGCAAAAAGCCATCTTGGTTCTTCTCACACGTACATCAAAAACCAACACAAACCCTTCTTCAACCTTCATATCCTCAAATCCACAACCCACTCCCATACCTCCAACAAACAACAATAATATAACCTTCCAATTCAGAAGTTTCAAACCCCAAGCCCTTCTTCATGACAGTCCAGAACAACTCATCTTCTGAAACACATCTTCAAAACTCCATCAACGTTCTTCGCATCTCCTCTCCAACCTTCAACCTCCAACCATTCTCATAAACCTTCCCCAAAGAACAAACCAAACCGCAACATTCATAACTTAAATCAACAAACTCAGAAGTCAAACCTTCAACCTCTGAACCGAGAAACCCATTCGAATCTTCGCAACCCATTTTCGAAACAACGTAACACTCATTTTTCCGTCTGAAACCCTCAAACCCACGAACCTTCAACCCAGATTTAACCACACCGAATCTCCGGCGAAATCACCTTCAACGCCTTTATTCCCCAACTGTCACAGTTCTCGCAACTCAAGTAATACCCAAAAATCATCCGTAAATCTTCTTCAAATCACCTAAACCCAACCCCATTTTCTTTTCCAAACTCTCACCCTTAAAAACACACAACCAATCGAAATCGAAACCCATGTTTCTCCTCTTCTCAAACATCATAAACACCAACTCAAACCCGCAATAAACCCAAATCGGACCCAGAATAGAGAAGAAAGGAGATGAGAAACTCAAGATAAAGCGTGAATAAGGGCGCAAGCCATAGCGAATGAAGGTGAAAGGTCAAATCGTGAAGGGGGTCGGAGTTTGTTGCCATGTCGTTGTCGTAATCCTCCATTAGTCGATAACTCGGGTTCCATTTTGAGGAAGATTAAGGTTTCAATTCATCAGCGTTTTTTTAGCACTGTCTCTTGTTTTGAATATGATTCTGAACTTGTGGTTGGTTTGACTAGACCTTTGTTTCGGTGGCTTTAACTCATTTGTATTTTAGCAATGATGTAGGCATGTTTATCTTATCTGATGAGACATTGATAGCTGTTTTTTTTAGTTTTTTTTATAAATATTTTGAAGTCTTGGAGTTTTACACGGCTGATGGGTCTTATGGCCCATAATGTTTTTGGATCCACACATCCCCAACAACATCACACGCCCCCTCCTTTTCTATCATTTTCTTTTAAAATTTTAATGTAGAGTTTTAATAGTTGTTTTTTTAAAAAAAATATTTTTTTAAGATTTCTTTTATTTTATGTACATTTATTTTCTTTTGGTCATGATGTTAATATTTTCAATTAGATTTTTTAGGTAAATAATTTGGATATACTGCCAATTATATTTTCATTTTTGATTTTTGTTCATTTCTATCACTTTTTATGGTCGATGACGAGATTACCAACGTTTAACCATCAAATTATTGGCGTGAAACAAAGGATCCGAGACCACTTTCCTCTTTCGATTTTATTTAGATCGATGAAGTCTTTTATTCGTAAGCGTCGCGTATCGAAGTTGATAACCTTCTCGATTTCAAATCTATGGTGAATGACCATTGGGGTCCTTTTCTGTAAATTGGGATCGTGATAGGCTACCTTCGATTAATCAGCATTGTGTTTGTGATTAAGACGAGATCTTATTCTTTCGTGTCCCGATTCGATTCACTAAACTGATCAATAACTTTAATTTTCGTTAAATATTATTATGAATATTATTGTTATATTACCTTAACATATTATTATTGTCATATCATACCACAAACTCTTTTCATACTCCTCGATTCGATTCAAATCATTTTCTCAATATTTTTCTCAATTCAAACTCCGAAAGAAAGAGGTTCTTGGAATCTAGCATTCCTTGAATCTTCGAGTGAATAATTCTCGAGGCACACTCTTGAGTTATTATTCATTCAATCTTTTGATTATTTTCAAAATATTTTCTCAATTAAAACTTCGAAAGAAGGAGGTTCTTGGAATCTAGCATTCCCTGAATTTTCGAGTGAGTAGTTCTCGAGGCACGCTCTTGAGTTATTATTCACTTAACTTTTCGACTTTTTCAAAATATCATTTTCTCGATTTAAATTCCGAAAGAAGAAGGCTCTTGGAATCTAGCGTTCCTTGAATTTTCGAGTGAATAGTTCTCAAGGCAAGCTCTTGAGTTGTTATTCGCTCAATCTTTCAACCTTTTCAAACCAAATCATTTTTTCAAACATTCTCCTGAGTCGAATGCTCGTACGCATTCGCAACTGACATTTCGCACACACTTCACAATTCCTCGTGGTTTCGATATTAGGGACACCCTTAGGGACTAATATCGTCTCCTTACAATCTTAACCCTTGACACGTCGTCAAGTCGGTTCTATCTCCAATCAGGTCCTCGACTCGTCGTCGAACCATTTTCAAACCAATTTCCTTTTGCCTCGCATCCCACTTTCGTTTCAATCTTTCTACAAACGTTTTTTTAAGCTTACGAAAGAAGGATATTCTTAGAATCTAGCACTCTTTGAATATTCGAATAAGTAATTCTCAAGGCGCGCCCTTGAGTTGTTATTAATTCATTCTTTCGATTTCAAAACATCCAACTCTTTATCTTCAACCTATTCAGTCAATTTCCGAAAGAACTGAGTTCTTGGAATCTCGCATTCCTTGAATTCTTGAGTGACAAGCTCTTAAGGCACGCCCTTGGGTTGCTTGTCAGTCACTCTTTCGTCACTTTCCCAACCTTCCCCATATTCTCTTCGTGGTCGTTACCACGAACTACGACTGCTCTAATTCTTCATTCTCGTCCGAATGTAAGATACGTAGGCACAAGATTGCGATGATCTTGGCGAGCTACCTTCTACCCATTTCTCCCATTTCCCCGCCTTCTTTTCGTGGTTGTTACCACGAACTACGGACGCTCTAATTCTTTATTAATTCTTGAATATAAGATACGTAGGCACAAGATTGTGATGATCTTGGCGAGCACACTTCTATCTTCCTCCATTATTGCGTCCACACATTCCCAACCTTTCCTGTAGTCGAACTACGACGCTCTGATTTCTCATTCTCGTCCGAATGAGCATACGTAGGCACAAGGGCCCCAATCCTTGGCGAGCACCATATCCTCTAACCACACATCTCTCCTTTGCGTCTTTAACCTGTTATCCTACCAATTCTACCTTTATCATCGAGAAGAAAACAACCAAACCTAGACAACACTCTCCACAAAATACCTTAAGAGGTTCCCGTTGAGTACAACGGACGTGAGGGGTGCTAATACCTTCCCCTCTCGTAACCGACTCCCGAACCCGGAACATGGTTGCGACAGCCCTGTTCCTATCCTTTCGCTTTAAGAGGTTTTCTCGATATTTTCCTCTCCCGTTTATTCGGGAAAAATAAAGTTCGGTGGAGACTCTGTCGAACCGGAATTCCGCGCCTTTCGCGCGAGGGTCGTTTCTCCGAAATGTCTCCGTGATTTTTCGAGGTGCGACAGTCAGCTGTACAACAACATCAATTCTCGGGAAATGCAACTGAGGATCTGAACAAACACTTAACGAAGTTTGTGCAGTACGCAGACACGATGAAGGAAAATGGCGCAACTCCAGACGCAATAAGACTCCGTCTTTTTCCTTTCTCTCTTAGAGATAGAGCTTGGGCTTGGTTACAATCCTTGCCATCCAACTCTGTTACGACGTGGGAAAAGTTGAAGAACATTTTCTTAGCAAGATACTTTCCGCCAAGCAAAACTGCTATGCTTAGAGCTCAAATCAATGGATTTTGACAGAAGGATGCCGAATCTCTCTACAAAGCATGGGAAAGATTCAAAGATATGATGAGAGCATGTTCTCACCACGGTCTTGAAGACTGGGTGACTATTCATACTTTCTACAATGGGCTTCTGTACAACACCAGACAAACAGTAGACGCTGCCGCGGGTGGTGCACTTATGGATAAGCCATACGACGAAGCCTATCAACTTATCGAGAACATGTCTCATAACCATTGCCAATGGGGAGGTGAAAGAACTCCATCAGAGAAACCCGCAGTCAAAGGCAGGATGTACGGGATCAGCAGTCTTGAAAATTTTCACGCTAAGGTAGATGCCTTGACGCAAAAGATCGACAATTTAGCTGTAACGCCACCCGTGACCGTAGCTGCTGTGACTTGAAACTGTGAGTTATGTGGAATCGCTACTCATAATGCGCCCGAATGCCCATTATTGTTAGGAATCCCACCAGACCAAGTGAACTACGCTCAAGGTAATCCTTACACGAACACCTACAACCCAGGCTGGAGAAACCACCCAAACTTTTCCTACAAAAGCAATAACGTATTGCAAGCACCAGCTGCTCCGCTAGGATATTAGAAACCAGTCGCAGCTTGCTCCAAATGTCCCTAGAAAGTCAAATCTTGAACTGATGATGGAAAAATTCGTAGCCACTCAAGCTCAGAAGAACAAAGAATTCCTGAATCAAAACATACACACTAGTGAGCAGATTAAATAGCTAACCAGCAAAGTAGACGCTTTAGCCACCCACAACAAAATGCTTGAAATGCAGATATCACAAGTGGCTCAACAACAAGCTTCTGCTGCTTCACCCGCTGGCACATTTCCTGGAAATCCAGAACCCAATCCAAAAGGTCAAGCAAATGCTGTCATATTAAGAAGTGGAAAAGAATTGGACGAACCGATCGACCCTAGAACCCAAAATCCAACCATGCAACAGCACTGCTAAATAAGCAGAAAAGGAGTCTGAATCAAAAGAGAAGGAAGACAACAAGAAGCAGGCTGCGGAAAGTGAAAACCTTATATACCTCCACCACCATATAAGCCACTGATTCCTTATCCTTAAAGATTTATAAATTCCAAAACCACAGGACAGTTTATGAAATTTGTAGAACTTCTGAAGCAAATGAATATCACAATTCCTTTCACAGAAGTCATCACTCAAATTCCCTCACACGCTAAATTTCTAAAAGAAATATTGTCTAACAAGAGAAAGATTAAGGATAATGAAACTGTTACACTTACTGCTGAGTGTAGCGCAATCATTCAAAACAACATGCCTCATAAACTAAAAGACCCAGGTAGCTTCTCCATACCTTGTGTCATAGGAAGGTTCGTCATAGACAAAGCTTTATGCGATTTAGGAGCCAGTATCAGTGTTATGCCCTTATCCATATGCAAAAAGCTGAATATGGGTGAATTAAGACCAACCAAAATGTCCGTCCAATTAGCTGACCGATCTGTCAAATATCTTGTCGGTGTACTAGAAAACGTTCTAGTTTGCATAGGCCAATTCTACATCCCAACCGACTTTATACATGGATATTAAGGAAGTCTCAGTTATCCGATTTTCTTAGGGAGACATTCCTAGCCACAGTCGGAGCTATCATTGACGTGAAGAAAGGTAGGCTAACATTCGAAGTAGGAGAAGAAAAGATAGAGTTCATCCTCACCAAGTTCCTACAAGCACCAGCCATAGACGACACCTGCTATCTAGTAGACGTCATTGACGAATGCATAAGAGAACTAGAAAAGGAAGAAACCACGTATTCAGAAATAATGAAAATCCAAATCCCTAAAATTTTTGAAGACGACAATTGGCGTAAGCCATACAAAGACGGCAGTCTAAGCGAAAGCTTAGCACTAACTCCAGACCACATGCCAGGTCCGAAGAAAACCATCTTTAGAGCTTAAAGTATTACCTAAAAAACCTCAGATATGAATTCTTGGACACCGAACTCAAAGTGCCAGTGATCGTAAACGCCGACTTAGGACAGCTAGAAACCAAAATGCTATTAGACGTCCTAGAAGAAATACCCATTTGCGTTAGGGTATAATATAACTGACCTTAAAGGTATAATCCCCTTCTATCTGTATGCATCGAATCAGCTAGAGGAAGACTGAGAAAACCTCTAGAGAACATTGTCGCTACTGCGAAAAAAGGTGCCGGCAAAGACAGAAGAGTCGCCACCTATCGTTATTTATCCCACACGAAGGGCAAAGGAAACACGTCGGAAAAACCCTAGGGAAAGAGGGATAAGATCGGTCCAATCGCAACCAAACTCTCGGGTTCCGGGAGTCGGTTACGGAAGGGGAAGGTATTAACAACCCCCCCTCACGTCCGTCGTACTCGACGGGATCCACGCTTGTGTTGTTTATCTAAAAGGGTTATTTAAACGATCTAGCTAAAGGTATGATTTAAAAGAGAAAGAAAAGGAAAAGAAAAAGGACTCGACAGAGTGTTGCTGCTCTGGCCTACATATTCCCTCATGCAATGGGAAAGTCAGAGTCAATGTAGTTCGGATAACTACGGGTGATGAAGGAAGGTTGCTCGCCAAGACATCGCGTCTTGTGCCTACATACTCTCAATAGGTATGAGAGATCAGAGCGAACGTAGTTCGGGATAAAATGGAACACGAGGTTTGTTCAATTGTTGTTACCCGAGTAAGGTTAAACTACAGTTCCAGCAGTTAGGGACAACGCCTGTTTGCGGTAAAACCGAAGCTTAAACGGCACTCTTTTCATCAGAAAAGGTTTTTCTTAGATATAAAACAGCCCCAACAGGGAAAAAAGGGAGTTTGAATGTTTGTTTTTTGTCTTTATCGGAAGAAGTGTTTTTTTTATGAATGTTTGTAATTCATACTACACTAGAGACTATGACTTAGGATCGATGCGTCGCATATCGTTCTAAGGACGTATACTAAACACTCTAGGTAATTGAGGAGAGGCCCCCCCAATCACCATTTCCCAAGTGGCTTAAGGCTCGTAACGTACAATACTCATTAGCCTTTATTAAGTGTTTTACTGTTGTTTGAAAGTGAGAAGAGAGAAAAGGACTCTATTGGGGGGACTATCAAGAACCCTAGTGTTGTCATGTAAAAATGGTTCTAACGTTGAGGTTTGAAAGGGAATCTATCCTAGATGTTGGTCATGCAAAGGTTATCAACCTAAAGCTCTATCATCACTCCTTGATCAAGGAAGTGAGAGTCCTAAGGGAACATACCAAAGGAAAAAAAACAAAACAGCAAAAATCATTAAGCTGAAAGAATAAAGCTATCAAGCAGATAAAGTAAACACAAATGCATATGTAATCAACAGTACAAGCAAGGGAGAAGCAAGGGAGACAAGCTCAACCTTCAATGCAAACATGGGATGTAAACAGAGAAAATAACAAACAAGCAAAGGGAGGGACACCTCAACCTTTAGATGCAAACATGGGCAAATATGAAAAGCAAGTACACAATACAAGCAAAGGGAGGGACACCTCAACCTTTAGATGCAAACATGGGGCAAATATGAAAAGCAAGTACACAATACAAGCAAAGGGAGGGACACCTCAACCTTTAAATGCAAACATGAAAAAGAAAGGAGAAAGCTATCAAGCCTATCCTACTTCTAATGCAAAACATCACACAATCAATGAGGATAAAAGGAAATAAAAATGAAGGGAAAAAAGTCGAGAATCAACCCCACTAAGTTCAATGTGCATCAGCACAGGAGTCCACTAAGGCTCAGACTTCTTGAGGAATGCACAACATTCCTCCTAGGGAGGAACGATGCTCTCACAAGTAGGATCCAAAGGATATAGGACAGGAGATAAGAGAAATATAGTGTGAACCTAAGGAACCCACTATACCTGATGTGTATCAACACAGAGAATCCATCAAAGGCTCAAACTTCTTGAGGAATGCACAACATTCCTCCTCGGGAGTGTCGCTACTGCGAAAATCGGCGCCGGCTGAATAGAAGAGTCGCCACCATGCGTTATTTATTCCCAACGGAGGGGAAAGGAAACGCTCGAAGTAAACCTACCGCAAAGACGGGAAAGGAATGGTCATCGCAACCAAATCCTGGGATTCGGGAGTCGGTTACGCAAGGGGAAGGTATTAGCACCCCTCACGTCCGTCGTACTCGACGGATCCACACTTTGTTTTCTAGTACGGATTGTTATTCTATCTACTCTACAGGTCTGAGGTTAAAGAAAATAAAATGACTCAGCAAAGTGCCGCACTATATGCCTACGTATTCCCGTCTGGAATGAGAAATCTGAGTCAACGTAGTTCGCCTACCTACGGGAAAGGAGGGAAGGTTGCTCGCTTGGATACAGCATCCTATGCCTACGTACTTTCATACATCATGAAAAGATCAGAGCAAACGTAGTTCGGGCTACGGAAGACACAGATTTGTCTGACTGTTTTTTTATCCTTCTGAAAAAGGTTTTCTCCTGATTACGGGTCCAAGCGGACAAAAATGACACTTTTGATTGGTTTTCCAGTCTTTTTATGCAAGAACTGTCTTTTATTGTGTTTGAATCTGATTACTGTGTTTTTTTTTATTGTTTTGAGATATAAGAGAAAGAACTCTAAAACCTAGGGTTAAAATGGGAATCAAAATCTACCCTAATGTTGTCATGCATGGGTTAACACCTAATGTCTGTCATATTTCTCTCTTGCGCAGAGAGAAACCAGAGATCCTAGGGGATAAACGGAAAAAGAAACATCAAATATACAGTAAAGCAGTAAAATGAATGAATGCAGCAGTACAAGCGAGGCAAGGGAGTCCACTCAACCTCGAACCTAGAAAAACAATAGGCAAAGTGAAACGGATTCACTTCAAACCTAAGGGAAAAATTAACAAACAATACAGCAAAGAAAATAAACCCCAAACCAGCTCTGACAGCACACCAGCTCCTACAGCAGCATCTCTAAAAAAACACCCAACTCTGACAGTTGATTAACAACAATCTTCCAATGAACCCCAAAGATCCAACTACAATGATACCCAAGCTACAACAAGCTTCCATCTCCAGAAATCCACCAAGCTCCAGCAAGCACATAATCTTAACCAGTTGACAGCATCAGACAACAGATAGCTCCAAACAGCAGGTAAACCCATAGCTTTAACAGCTGCACAGTGTTGACATGAATAATCTTCATCTTTGTCAATCTTTGATCTTCATCTCTATCTTCAATGGCTTCTTTATTCAAGGCAAGCTCTCCTAGATGAGAATCACTTAACAGAATAAGTTGAATGATAACCAGCTTATTGACAACCAAAGGAAGCCTATAAGTGTTTATCATCATGAAAGACTGGTTCCCTCAAAGTTTTTACCTCTAAGGTAAGGCCACTTATCCAT
>OZ012741.1:356658600-356686584 GCA_963859935.3 Lathyrus sativus
AATTGGTTAATCGGTTAACCATATAGGTTAACCGGTTAACACTGAACCAAAAGCCAAAAATAACAGCAGAAAATCACTTCCAGCACAAAAACAGCTTATTCAAGAATCCAAAAGATCAACTTATCAGTTAAGCATGAAATGAACAACAAAAAACAAAGATCCAACAACATGGATACACAAACACATGACAATACCACAATCCGAACGGATCGAAATCAACGAAAACTTAATCGAACATGGAGATGAACATGCTAAACATGCAATTAAGCTCGTAAGTTAAATCCAATCAGAAATCCAACCTACGGATCAGAGGATTGATCCGGTAATTGTTGATCAACTGGATTTGAGTAGCTCCAAACAAGATTAATAGGAAAACTTCAAGATCCACAATTATTCTTGCAAGAAGGATGAAGATCAAACACTTCGAAACTGAATTGCTCCGAATAAGTGTTTCCAACTTAAGCTCCAAAATCAGACCTCAATTTGCACAAAAATTGATTACGAAACTTGCTCCGATGATGATGATAAGTGGAGGTTTATTCTTAAGATTCAATTGATTTCAATGAAAAATCAATGGATCCAATGATGAGGAGCTTTGAGTGAGGGTTTGGTGAATGCAGAAGTTGAGAGAATTGAGAGAGAATTCAAAGCAATTCTGAATGTGAATTTGGAATTATGAGTCACTAGCCCCTTGAGGCTTGGAGTGAATTGTTTATATACATGAGAGGCTTCGATTCAAAGTGAGGTATGGAGGGAGGTTTGGAAATTATGGAATGGAGTTAGGTATGGAAACTGAAATAACCAACTTGAGAAGGTTCTAGATCCTTCTTGAATGCAAAATGGAACCTTCCAAATGATTAAAATTGAACCCAAAGGCAGCCCCCCTTGAGAATTCATGTACAGGGAAAAATTTACACCTGTTAACCGGTTAACCGTATGTGTTTACCGGTTAACACCTGCAAAATTTGAATTTGGCACTTTTTTAGAGGGAAACCTGTCCGTTTGCCCGTTTTTTGACCGTTGGGAGCTCTGTTCAGCTTCTGACACTTGTTCTTTGATATCGTAACCAAGAGAATGCTTGGAATAATCTGGATGATGTTATCTAACCTGAAATTATCATGCAAAACAAAATAAAATTGGCCGTTCGACCGCTGGGCAAAATAAATACCAAGGCCTGTGCTGTTCGCTGTTCGATATCTTGTACTGAAAAATGAGTCTTGCGCCACAGGGAAACTTTGATCTCCTGCTTTAAGAACGAATGCTGTGCAAATTCTAATGCTATGAAAATGCAATGAAACAAAAGCTAGGTGAAGAAAAGGTTGAGCAAATTTTGGGGTGCAACAGCTGCCCCTATTCAAACGGCTTGGACCTGACTGGGTGAGAAGCGAACGACTCTCAACCAATCACGGTAAAAGACGGTTGAATACCAACAAACTCGGAAATTTGCCAACCGCAAAAGCAAACTGTACTCTGATGGGAAAAACTATGGAAACTACAACGATAGTTGCACGACAACTCGCTGGTGAACGATTAATCTCAAATCTCCGTCAGGATGATCATCTGATTTCGTTGTAGGACTTCGTCATCAAGTCATCATTGGTTACTCAGTAACTGCTAAAAGATAGCTAATTATGTCGTCAGGCATTCTGCGTCACAGCAGAAGAACTCCTTAACATCACCTCTCAACTCATCAGGTTATTGGGAACGTTTGACAATCTCTGTCGGACTTCGTCATCAAGTCGAAAGAAAAAATCTCGGGCATCGTAGCCGGACTTCGTAATCAAGTCAAAGAGAAATTCCTGACATTTCTGTCTAAAACTTGCTGGGGATGAAACTTCTCGACATCTCTGTCTGACTTACTCATCAAGTCGAAGGGAAATTCCTGACTTCACCGTCTGAATCCTGTTGTGGATAAAGTCTTCTGACATCACTGTTAATTGTCGACATCCAGTCGAAGGGAAACTTCTGACATCACCGCCAACCACTCTAGGGATAACGTTTCCTGACCTCGTCATTAGGCCTTCACAAATTTGATCGACAACCGCTGACATCATCGCCAGGTAAATGGAGAACCACAATCTTGGTAGACACTTGACATCACTGTCACAACTCCATTGATAAAATTCCAACCTCACCGTCGAATAAACGTCTAACGTCACCGTCATATCTTCGCTGAATGATCACACTCTACATCTGAAGATGAACACGTTATCCGAATTGGGTAGCCATTTACATCACCATTAGATACTTGCACAGAGTGGTCTCAACCACGCTACTCTGAGGGGAGAAAGAAGACTTGTTAATCAAACAACTCTGCTTTGGGGACTCGGAAATCATCCTGATCGAATAACTCTATGGAGGAACGCCTGCACATAAGAACGGTACCCACCTAGCTCATGTTTCATGTGCATATGTTTGATTATGGCGTGATGATCCATACGAGATGGAAATGCTACCCATTTAAGGTAGATGTTATGCAGTCATGCAGAAATGCTACAAAACCAACTCAGCAAAATAAATGCTGAAGAGAATGACCCTGTCAAGGGAGAAGAAAACCACTCGGCTGGGGAGTGCAACATGCCAATATCAATAGGACTTAACATGGGGAAAACGGGCCTCGAACGGCTTTTCCGCTGGGGAACAAAGTTCTGCGAGAACCTGTACCTGCTCAACTAGGTATACGAACCACAAACCATTGAGGAAAAGGCGCCATGACCGGCCTTCACTGGTATAACTCTCCTGGAGATACGGACTCCGCCGGGGAAACATAGCATCAGCTACACAACCTCCTTCACCTACTGGAGAAAATACAACTCTGCAGGGAAGAATCAGGATCGACCACTGACATTGACTACTCTGAGGGGAGCATAGCCCTGACTGACCTCCTAGAATATCGGAATCCTTCTGGCGTCGACTTCACTGGGGATTTCTCCATGGGGAGAATGTTGCTTCTTCTCGGAAAGCAGCTTAATGACACAGTCATGTGCTCTGACTTTGAGGAGAAGTCAAGACCTGTCTGCTCCACTTCCCTTCCCTGGCCATGCTCAACTCGTTGGATGGTAGGTTTCATACCTGTACTTGGACAAGATCCTCTGATCTGCTTGGGGAATCACTGGGGAAACCCGCTGGAGAGGAATTGCCGCACACGACTCAGCTGGGGATATGATGCTCCTGTCGAGGATACATCCCGGACAAATTGCTTCGAGGGTCTCAGCCCTGCAACAAAATGAACAAACAGAAAAAATACCCTTCACAAAGGGACCCATCGGGGTTATCATCCGTGACTTTGTTCAAGTAATCCAATGCTTTAACCATTATCGTCCCAGGCCTGCGAGTTTATGTATGCACATTTTAACAAAAACATCGGCGTTTTCCGCAAACAAAACAAATAAATGCTAAAACAAACATCAAGCAAACGAAATACTGAATAGTATATGTTCATTGATAAATGAGCCTGTAACTACGCAAAATGTTTTACAACAGATGCAAGCTCCTGAAATGAGGAAACTGCAAAAATATAAACACAAATATACATCAGTATATACAAATGTCAGCGATGTGGAGCAGACGAACACCATGAGTTGATCCATCCATGACTCACTTGACTTCGATACTTCTCCGACGTTTCTTCTTTAAAAGATATTGACTTGGATAAACGTCCCCTAGGTCTTCCCAAACCACCAGGAAATGAAATTTTGCACGTGGATTGCTTTTTTAATCCCTAACTTTTGCCTGGACCGCCCTTTCGGGTTTTCGATCCACCAGGATACCCTTTTTTCCAAAGCCGCCTTTTCAGGTTTTCGACTTTGCGGGTGTACATCTTTTCATTTGTATCCCTAGCTTTTGCCCGAACCTTTTATTTTTCTAGTTCAACGAGATGCCCCATTTTTTCCTAGATATTCTTTTTTCTTTCCAGCGGGTCATTTCAAGCAAAGTATTTTTTAACTGCATCCACGTTCACAGGGGACGCGAAATCTTCGCCGTCCATCATGAACAAAAGTAAGGCTTCTCCCGAGAAGACCTTGCTGACGACATATGGACCTTCGTAGTTAGGAGTCCATTTGCCCCTGTGATCGGAATGTGGTGGAAGAATCTTCTTCAGTACGAGATCACCCGTCTGAAAGCTACAAGGACGCACCTTCTTATCGTAAGCTTTCTTCATCCGGCTTTGATACAGACGACCGTATGCAATAGATGCCAGTCTTTTCTCATCCATCTGGCTGAGTTGATTCAATCGGTTCTTTATCCATTCTGCCTCATCGAGCTTCAGGTCGAGCAAAACTCGCAAATAAGGAATCTCGACTTCCAACGGTAGGACCGCCTCCATACTGTATACCAACGAGAAAGGAGTTTCCCCGGTTGATGTACGTACCGTCGTATGATAACCATGCAAGGAAAATGGCAACATCTCATGCCAATCTTTGTAGGTGACAACCATATTTTGCACTATCTTTTTGATGTTTTTGTTGGCCGCTTCAACCGCGCCATTCATCTTCGCCCGATAGGGTGATGAATTGTGATGTTCAATCTTGAAGTTCTGGCATAACTCCTGCATCATCTTGTTATTCAAATTCAAACCATTATCAGTAATGATCCGCTCGGGAATTCCATATCGACAGATGATGTCCCTCTTTATGAATCGCACTACCACCTGCTTGGTAACGTTAGCGTACGGCGCTGCCTCTACCCACTTGGTGAAGTAATCAATGGCCACCAAAATGAAACGATGTCTATTAGACGTAGTGGGTTCGATCTTGCCGATCATATCAATGCCCTACATGGAGAATGGCCAAGGAGAGGACATGACATTCAACGGGCACGGCAGCACATGAATTTGATATGCATAAATCTGACATTTATGGCATTTCTTCGCGAATTTGAAGCAATTCGACTCCATTGTTAACCAATAATACCCAGACCGTAGTATCTTTCGAGTCATGGCATGCCCGCCGGTGTGCGTACCAAATGTGCCTTCATGGACTTCTTCCATAAGCAATCCTGTTTCTCTCTCGTCTACACATCTGAGTAGCACTAGATCGTGAATTCTCTTGTACAGAACTCCATCATGATTGAGGTAGAAATTTCCGGACAACCTCCTAAGAGTCTTCTTATCTTGCGTCGACGCTCCCACTGGATACTCCTTAGTCTTAAGAAAGTTCTGGATATCATAGAACCATGGATTTCCATCGGAGGCTTCCTCAATTGCAAAAATGAATGCAGGCTTGTCAAGGTGTGAGATAACAATTCTTGGAGCGTCATTCCAAAAAATGACTTTGTACATTGAAGCCAACGTGGCTAAGGCATCTACCATCTGATTCTCAGCTCTAGGCACGTGATGGAGCTCCACTCGATCAAAGAAAGGAAGTAGCCTTCTAGCATAATTCATGTACAAGATCAGGTTCGGTTGCCTGGTCTCCCATTCACCTTTGATCTGATTGACAACAAGCGCTGAGTCACCGTATACATCAAGGTTCTTGATCCTCAGATCGATGGCCTCTTCCAAACCCATGATGCATGTTTCATCGTCCGCTTCATTGTTGGTGCACGGGAAAGTTAATATAGCGGTGAACAGGATATGGGACCCGTGAGGAGTCGTAATGATTGCCCCAATTCCGCTACCATAATAATTAACTGCACCATCGAATATCACTTTCCACTGACAGCCAAGCTCTGGTCCTTCGTCGTGTAGTGGTTCATCACAGTTCTTCATCTTGAGGAACATGATATCTTCATCAGGAAATTCGAATTTCATAGGCTGATAGTCTTTGATCGGCTGCTCAGTGAGGTATTCTGACAGAACACTTCCTTTGATGGCTTTCTGCGATACGTACTGGATGTCATTATCTGTCAGCACCATTTTCCATCAGGCAATCCTCCTTGAAAGGGCTTGCTTTTCGAAGACGTACTTGATCGGATCCATCTTCGAAATTAGCATGGTTGTGTGATTGAGCATATACTATCGTAAACGTTTGGCAGCCCACGTGAGTGCACAACATGTTTTCTCCAGCATTGAGTAACGGGACTCACCGTCTGTGAACTTTTTACTCAGGTAGTAAATGGCACGCTCCTTTCTGCCAGTCTCGTTGTGTTGACCGAGAACGCAACCCATGCTATTCTCAAGAACTATCAAGTACATGATTAATGGCCTTCCGACGACTAGAGGTATCAAAATTGGAGGTTCCTGCAGATATTGTTTTATCTTTCCGAATTCCCTCTGGCAATCGTTGTTCCAGATAACCGCCTGATCTTTTTTCAATAGTTTGAACATCGGTTCATACGTGGCCGTGAGCTGAGATATAAACCGAGCAATATAGTTTAATCTCCCCAGGAAACCACAAACTTCTTTTTCTGTTTTAGGTGCTGGCATTTCTTGTATTGCTTTTATTTTGGCAGATTGACCAGGTGTCCCTCCTCCGTTGGGACTTTGCTATCATATCATCAACATAGACTTCAATCTCGTGATGAATCAAGTCATGAAACAAAGTGACCATCGCCCGCTGGTAAGTTGTCTCTGCGTTTTTCAAACCGAAAGGCATTACTTTATAGCAAAACATCCCCCATGGTGTAATGAACGTGGTTTTCTCCATGTCTTCCGGCGCCATCTTGATCTGGTTATAGCTGGAGAAGCCATCCATGAACGAAAAACACGGAATATTGAGCAGTATTGTCGACCAATACGTCAATATGAGGTAGCGGGAAGTCGTCTTTAGGGCTAGCCTTATTTAAATCCCGATAATCAACACACATCCATACCTTACCATCCTTCTTTGGTACAGGCACTATGATGGCGACCCACGGAGGGTAAGTGGTAACTGCTAAGAATCCAGCATCCAGCTGCTTTTGGACTTCTTCTCTGATCTTAACAGTCATGTCTGGTCTTGTCCTCCTAAGCTTCTGCTTAACTGGAGGGCACTCCGCGCAGAGGTAAGTGATGAACCACTATATCCGTGTCTAGTCCGGGCATATCTTCATACGACCAAGCAAAGATGTCACTATACTCTCGAAGCATCTCGATCAGCCTTTGCTTGATATCGCTCTGTAATGCAGCCCCTACTCGGACATTCCTGACAAGTTCTTCAGAACCCAGATTGATGATCTCAATATCCTCCTAGTGAGGCAGAATAATTTTCCCGTCCCGTTTCAACAGTTAGGCCAACTCTTCCGGAAGGTCTTCATCTTCGTCAATATCTTCTTCAGCTTGATATATTGGGCAATCAAAGTCGAAGTGAGTCATGGACGGTTCTAAATCGATGTCACCTGTAGTATGAATCCTGCAACGGAAATGGTTAAACATAAAAATGATGTGCAGGTCAGCACAAACCACATCTCCATTTTATTGTTTTTCAAAACAAAAGCAAAACAAGAATAACAGGGATCACAAAATTTGAATGCTAAGAAAAAAGCCCTTTGATTTATTGGTAATATGTACATGCATAATCAAACAAGGCCCTGGCAATAAAACCGCTATGCCCCGGGTAGGACATAGGGTTGTACAGTAATTGGGAAAAGTAAATCATTACTCTTTGTTGGTCACTTGGATGAAATCCTGAATGGACCAATTGCTGAGGCTCTGGCCTGGCTTGCACGGCTGGATCCACGAGTCCAAGTCGTAATCACTATCTCTGTCGTCTTCAGACACATCGCTGATCTGTTCAAAGATTACTCCTTTTTTTGTGAACTGAACCGGCCCTTTGAAGCGCGGTGCACTATGTGAGGATGAGGCAGCAGAAGAAGGGTGATATCCTAACCCAAACTTATCTTGCTTGTTAGGAATATCCAGTACCTGCCCCCAGCCTTGGGTCGTACCAGACTGGACCATCGCTTGAGCTTCCTTGAAGGAAGAGAGAGTCATCTCAGACATTTTGCTCGTCGTCGGAGTCAGATCTTTAACTTCAACAGCCTTGAACGCCTGGCACAAAGTTTCGGGATTTTGCCATCCACTTCGACGTACTTGAAAGATGACAAATGGCTCACCATGATGTCCTCTTCTTCGCAACGGTCATAATGCTGCCACCCACAACATACTTCAGTTTCTGGTGCAATGTAGAAGTTACGGCGCCAGCAGAATGGATCCAAGGCCGGCCTAGTAGGCAGCTGTAAGCGGGTTGGATATCCATAATATAAAAGACCGCATCAAAGGTTTCTGGTCTAACCTGAATGGGCAGAGTTACCTCTCCAAAGATGGACCACTTAGTCCCATCGAAAGCCTTCACAACCAGGTCACTGGGTGTACACAACAGCCCACGGGTGTCCAACTTCATAAGCGCTTTCTTTGGTAAAACATTCAAAGAAGACCCTGTGTATACAAGCACGTGTGACATAACGGTTCCCCTACATTCCAGCGATATGTGCAACGCACTATTATGGTTCCTACCCTTCAGCGTCAGCTCCAAGTCGGTGAACCCTAATCCATTTCCAGTGTTGACATGAGCAACCACTCCTTCGAGCTGGTTAATAGAGATTTCTTGGGGTACGTAGGCGGCATTCAGAATTTTCAACAAGGCGTTGCGGTATGCTTTGGAGCACAACAGCAAATTCAGAATTGAGATCTTCGAGGGTGTCTGTTGTAGGTGATCGACTATCTTATAGTCGCTCTTCTTGATTAGTTGCATGAACTCTTAGCATCTTTCACCGACAAATCTTTTCCTACATCTCGGGTTGCCTCTTCGACAATGGCCTTACCCTTTCCCTTGTCGACTTTGTCAGCAACAACTTCTGGTGGTGCGAACACCCTTCCGCTGTGAGTTATTCCTCCAGATCCGACCAAATTATCCACAGTTTCAACCGGTGGGAACTTCAAGTCTATTTTCTGCCCATTGTAGTAAATTTCAGCCCTATAATGCCATGGGACAGCATTGGTACTCTCGAACGGTATAGGACCCGGCCTTCGTTATGGTGATTGTAGGTGGCATTGATGCTGAAATGGTAACTGTCTTATAGGGGACGGTGATAGCGGCAAATTCATCCTTCTGTTTGAGTACGACTTCCCCTGATTTATTCTCAGCTTTCTGACTGAAATTGCAAAATTCCTTCATCCATCAGGCTCTGGATTCCCTCTACCAACTGATCACAGCCGTCTGAGTGATTTGCACATTCCATACAGAATTTCCCGCAGCCCGAGAATATACCTCTCTTTGCCAACTTCGCCTTAACGAAGCCAAGCGGTGTTTTCAGGTCCTTGACATCTGTCACCAAATCCGAGTCTTCCTCTTCGATGATTGCGCTAACCGCAGCTCCCCGTGGTTGGGCATAGGGTTCTTTAGAACATTTGGGATCTCATCAGAGAAGTTGATTGCCTTACTATCGACAAGGTTCTGCACCTTGTACTTAAATGCTTTACAGTTATCAATCAAGTGGCCAGGTGCCCCCGAATGAAACTCGCATCTTGCGTTTGCATCGTACCCAGCTGGAGGTGCCCCTGTCAGGGAGCCATCGTCCTTTTTTGAACGAGCTGGAGATGTAGCAGAGTCTGCAATAACTGAGAGTATGGCATAGGCGGAGGGTCGATGTGACGGTTTGCCAATGGCCCTTTACTTTGGTACCTCCGATACCCTTGCTGGTTCTGTTGCAGTTGTTGTTGCTGTGGAGGTTGTTGAACGGATGGAATAGTAATACTAGCGACCTGTTGGCGCTGACCCTTTCCTTTTCCTCGAGCATTTGACACTGAGCTGGTCTCACCCTCTCGTCTCTTACCACTTAAAGCTTTCTTTCCTCCTCCCGCTGAGGATAACTCTTCGCCCATAATTTTCCCAAGTTTTATGTCGTTTTCCACACGTTCGCCGGTGATTATGAGATCGGAGAAACTTCCCAACATACTGCTGATTAGTTTCTCGTAATGAACACCCGGTAATGTTGCCACAAACTTAACTACCAGTTCAGGTTCGACCATCGGCGGTTGAACCCTGGCGGCCAATTAACGCCAGTGTTGTGCATACACTTTGAAACCTTCATTGTTCCTCTGAGACAGATTTTGTAGTTGGACACGATTATGCGCTAGGTCACTATTGTACTGGTAGTGGCGCACAAAAGCTTCAGCAAGGTCCTTCCAACTGCGTACACTTGCAGGCTCCAATCCCATGTACCATTCAAGCGAAGGTCCTGATAGGCTGTCTTGGAAGAAGTGCATCAACAACTTCTCATCGTCGGAATACGCCGACATCTTCCGATAGTAGGATTTCAGGTGAACACGAGGGCAGGTAGTGCCCTTGTACTTATCGAAGTCATGTACCTTGAACTTCTGAAGTATCTTGAGATCGGGGATCAGCCCCAGTTTGGCCATATCAAGGCCCATGGAATTCGAGTTCTCAAAACTCTTCATCTTGTCTTCGAGC
This sequence comes from Lathyrus sativus, assembly GCA_963859935.3. NCBI lineage: Eukaryota > Viridiplantae > Streptophyta > Magnoliopsida > Fabales > Fabaceae > Lathyrus > Lathyrus sativus. The sequence goes on from OZ012741.1 coordinate 356,668,932, forward strand.
GCTTTGAATCTTAGGTGAGCTTCATAAGTCAATTCGCCCTCGAATCCTTTCATTGAGAATATGTCATCCTGAAGATCCTCATTCCAATGCTGATCGCCATTCCCAACAATGGTTCCCGCAGCTCTGGTCCCCTGAAAGTTTCCCATTCCAGCGTTACCAGCATTGGCGGCAACGTTGTTACCGCTTGCGCCCATGTTACCAACAGCAACTTCGGTAGTGCCATTACCAGCCCCAGCCTGGCCAGTACCCATTCCAGCATTCCCAATTCCTGCCATGTTGGGAATGAACAAATTCGGCCCATAGTTGTCATCTCTAGGAGTGTCTACCCGGGGAGGGTTCGTAGTTTCGCCTCCATGTAGAACACCGTCATCGTCGATACGTGCAATCAAGGGCTGCACAAGTGTCTTGAGTTGTTCTTGGCTGTTAGCGACCATTTGTATGATCTCCATGAATTGAGCCATCCTTTCCCTGAGATCTTGAACGTCAGCTTGGATCTGTTCCATTACTCTGATCTGGTTAGCTCTTGTAGAATACCTGTGAATTGGCCTACGATCTATCCAGAAACAAACCTACGAAAACACAAAGGGTTAGATAAATAAGCCTAAGGCACCTGCTATGCAAAATGATAATGCAAATGCAAACATGTGTCTGTGCCTAGGGGAAAACTCCCCCAATTCTAGATTCCAAGACAAATAAAGTCGAGTATCCAATCATGGAGAAAAAGCCTCATATATATCTGAAAAACCCACGAGGGCAGCGTATAACTATAATTGAATACAACTGAAGCAGCAGGCGTGACCCCAACCAACAGGCATGGCGGTGGTCAGCATATCAATGCATAAAAGATACAAGGGAATATAATAGACATCAAGTGCGGCTACGGGCACATAAATCCTCTAATAACTCCTTGGTATTGGAATGGTCAGGCCTATTGAGAAAACCTCGGATGAGTAGCTCTCTCTTCCTGATAGTGTCCTGGAGACCCTCAGCAAAGTCCTCCCAAGCGCCCTCTCCGAAGCAGTCTTCCAACTTGCTCCTCTTGGAATCGGCTCTGAGTTGGCAATCCTTTATGTTTGCCTTGGTTTTAACCAATCTGTACTGAGTGTCACGTCGAGGTGATGCCTCAACCTCTATCTTCTTGTCCTTGGTCTCAAGCTGAATCTTCAACTTGGCTATTTGCTGCTTCAGCTTCTCCTCCCGCTCTTTGTTGTTGGTCAGAGTAGTGTTCCACAATGTCTCGAATTTAGATATCTTCAGATAAGCTCTATCCAAGTCTTGTTTCTTGGTGGCAAGAACACTATTAATAGCTTTGAAATCTAACCCCAGACGTTCTCGAGCATCGGTCTCCTTGGTTAAACTGGCTCCCAGGTGGTTTATCATTTCAGTCTGCTTCTTGCAGGAATTGACAACTTCGTGCTTCTCGCCTCGGAGTTGAACAATCTCTCTTTCTAGCGACTAATTTGCTTTCTTCAACTCTTCTTTCTCTTACAACACCTGATTGTATTTCTGGATGTCTACCGTGGTTGGCTCTTCGACCACGACAGGATACAATGGCTTCACAGCAGGAAACGACATCAAAAATTTTGCGGCTCGCTCACGAACCCAAACCAGGTATGGATCAAAGGCTTTGTTGTTGCTCTTCCCCAACATTGCTTTACCCTTCCTATGAAGATTTCTCCAAGCATGCTCAAGCTTAACCAATGTATCAACATCTAACAGCCCGGTGAGATACATAGATTCCCGTATCTCATTTTCTTTCGGAGACTCCCTCAATGCGTAGCCAAATTGTCTGACTAATAAGGAGGGATTATAATTGATATAACCATTTCTTCCAATCAGAGGAATATTGGGAAAACCACTGCAGCTGTAAATGAGTTCCGTACCCAGCATACTCTTGTCGAATCAAGTGATATTCTCCACAGTCAAACCCATCAGGCGTTCAAACCCATCAGGCGTTCTGACCAATCTAATGTACTTACAGAAGAGACAAAGGGACCTGCTTTCGGCATGTGGTCGGAAAACCATTTGTATAGCAAAGGGACACAACAAGGGACAATCTTACCCCTCAAGTTTTCATTTTTGTAATGGACTGAGTGGTACACGTACCCAAGAAGAGCGGGTACTGGATTACCCGAGGCAAGAATGTGGAAAGCGTCTACATCCACAAAGTCTGGCAAGTTAGGAAAAAGTATGGTACCATATATGCAAAGGGCTAAAATGGCGTTGAACACGACCCAACAACCATTCTTGGCAAATTTCTGAGCTTTCTCCACCAGGAAAGATAGAGGAAAACCGTACATCCCATTTTTCTGAGTCAACCTCCCGTTAAACTCAGATGCGTCTAAGTGCAATGCAGCAGCAAGGACGGCCAAATCAGGCTTAGTATCAATATGATGGTAAGGCATTTGATCCTTGACGGGAATGCCTAGCAACTTTGAATACTCTTCTAGAGTGGGAGCTAGAACATAGTCTGGAAACACGAAGCATCTCAAAGGAGCATCATAAAACTGCAGTAGGGTATACAGGCCACTGATCTCGTGTGCGGTGGGCTTGCAAACATATCTCAACAACCTCCCATACGCCTTCCTAAAGTCTTCTGTCACTGAACCGTCAGCCAGGGCAATCAACTTCAGTATGGGACCAATGTCTAGAGTGGGAAACCTATATGCTATAGTCCTCTTCAAAGTCTCCATATCAGAAATGAGGAATGACCACTAGAATCGGGGAGAAATATGCACCTGCAACACAGACACACGTTAATGAAATGCAAATATCCAAATTCTAAGGATGCAAGCAGGAGATCAAGGCTGTTGTGCTATCGAGTGAGAAGGACCAAAATTCTGCTTCAACAAGAACATAACACTGCTCTGATAATAAGGAAACCTCTGATATCAATGTCACTGATTCAAACTGTCAAGAGAAAACCAGGTTGTCTGAAGGTCAAGGTTTCCTGCATGACCCAGCCCCGCTCACAGGTATGGACCTAATTCACTGACAAAGGTACAACATCCTATGCGTTCCTCAGCGTCACAGACTTTCAGGAAATGATGATACGTTCACCATTTCTGGTTTGGTATCATCCTCCCCTTAAGAGGCCTCACTTAGCTGAGTCACAAGTGATCGGTCCTTAGAGTCGACAATCCTCATATCCAAAATCAATTCCAATCCTAAGGACCAGAAAAGAAATCATCAAAGAGAACCTCGTTTGAGCGTGAATTTCATGGGAACTGGTGTTTGCTAAGCAAACAGGTCCACCACTAATCTCCACTCTAATGCTATGTTTGCTCTCAAGCCTGGGTATGGCTTTTCACTCATCAGAATCAGTCCCCTCCCACAATAGAACAATAATGATATAATATAATGCTGAAAAGTAAAGTGCAGGAAAATAAAGCTAAAGTACAACAGGTATGTACAAAACCCAAAGATAAACAAACAAGCACTAGGATTGACTCGCATAGGGGACGTTGGATCCCCAGTAGAGTCGCCAGCTGCTGGGGATGACCCAGACAGCCAAGAAGAAAAACAAGGCGAGCCTCGCATAGGGAACCATCACAGTCCCCAGCAGAGTCGCCAGCTGTCGCTACTGCGAAAAAAGGCACCGACAAAGACAAAAGAGTCACCACCTATCGTTATTTATCCCACAGGAAGGGAAAGGAAACAATCGGAAAAAACCTAGCGAAAGAGGATAAGACCGGTCATCGCAACCAAATCTCGGGTTCGGGAGTCGGTTACGCAAGGGGAAGGTATTAGCACCCCTCACGTCCATCGTACTCGACGGGATCCACGCTTGTGTTATTTATCTAAAAGAGTTGTTTAACTATCTAGCTAAAGGTCTGGTTTAAAAGAGAAAATAAAAGGAAAAGAAAAAGGACTCGACAAGTCAGAGTCAACGTAGTTCGGCTAACCACGGGTGATGGAGGAAATTTGCTCGCCAAGACATTGCGTCTTGTGCCTACGTACTCTCAACAGGTATGAGAGATCAGAGCGAACATAGTTTGGGATAAAATGGAACAAAGGTTTGTTCAATTGTTTTTATCAGTTAGGGACAATGCCTGTTTGCGGTAGAACCGAAGCTTAACGACACTCTTTTCATCAGAAAAGTTTTTCTTGGATTAAAACAGCCCCACAGGGAAAAAGGAGTTTGAATGTTTGTTTTTTGGTCTTTTATCGGAAGAAGTGTTTTTTTATGAATGTTTGTAATTCATACTGCACTAGAGACTATGACTTAGGAGCGAATGTGTCACAAATCGTCCTAAGGACGTATACTAAACACTCTAGGTAATTGAGGAGAGGCCCCCCAATCACCATTTCCCAAGTGGCTTAAGGCTCGTAACGTACAATACTTATTAGCCTTTATTAAGTGTTTTACTGTTGTTTGAAGGTGAGAAGAGAGAAAAGAACTCTACAGGGGGACTATCAAGAACCCTAGTGTTGTCATGCAAAATGGTCCTAACGTTGAGGTTTGAAAGGGAATCTATCCTAGATGTTGTCATGTAAAGGTTTCAAGCTAAAGCTCTATCATCACTCCTTGATCAAGGAAGTGAGAGTCCTAAGGGAACATACCAAAGGAAAAAAACCAACAACAACAATCATTAAGCTGAAAGAATAAAGCTATCAAGCAGATAAAGTAAACACAAATGCATATGTAATCAACAGTACAAGCAAGGGAGACAAGATCAACCTTCAATGCAAACATGGGATGCAAACAGAGAAAATAACAAACAAGCAAAGGGAGTGACACCTCAACCTTTAGATGCAAACATGGTCAAGTATGAAAAGCAAGTAAACAATACAAGCAAAGGGAGGGACACCTCAACCTTTAAATGCAAACATGAAAAAGAAAGGAGAAAGATATCAAGCATATCCTACTTTTAATGCAAAACATCACACAATCATGAGGATGAAAGGAATAAACAAGATGAAGGGGACAAAGTGAGAATCAACCCACTAAGTTCAATGTGCATCAGCACAGGAGTCCACTAAGGCTCAGACTTCTTGAGGAATGCACAACATTCCTCCTAAGGAGGAATGAGGCTCTCACAAGAAGGATACAAAGGATATAGGACAGGGAGTGTTGCACCCCAAAATTTGACCAACAACTTCTTTACCTAGCTTGTGTTTCATTTCATTCACATTAGCATTATCATTTGCATTTCATAGACATGTATGCAGGAGATCAAGAGGTATGAGTACCAATCAAGAACTTTGAAGCTAGCCAAGAGGGTTATTCAAGTGTTCAAGGGTTGATATCCTTGTCAGAGAAGTTAAAAGATCCTCAGAGAGATTGGTTGAAACCAAGGCTGTGTGCCTCCTAACTTGGGAGTTGTGGGGAGCTCTTCAGATGATTCTGAAGCCAAGAATGTGGACTTGAAGCCTTGAGAGAGCTTATGAGATGTCTTGAAAGCCATCAGGAAGCCTAGACAGGCCATTGTGGAAGATTGAGAGGGCCTAGCCATGAGTGGTGTAATTAGGGTGTGACTGGATCAACCCTAGGTCAACTGATGATTTGGAGAAGGTTGAGACTTAATACAAGAGCCATGTGATCATGGAGTGATACATTGAGATGTTACAAGTATGATTCCAAGGTCAACTCATCATGATTGAAGAGTTTGAGAAGTTTCAAGCTAGGGTTTCTAAGGCTTGACAGTGTAAAATCCCCTAGTTTGACCCCTATCTTCAAGGCAGTTTAGCTCAAGATGTGATTGTCATCTCATCTTGCTCCCAACATTAATGTTTTAGAGCTTGTTCTTATATTTAATTTGAGTATTAGAAGTCCTTGATAGGATTTGTAGAACTCAAGTTATGACTTTGACAAGTTACAGGTCATTTGAGGTATGTGAATCTGGGGCCTTGAAAGTCACCCAACTTGCATTAAACCTTTGCCCAAGAAGGAGGATTCCTATGGACTTTTGGTCAACATGAATGTTGTTACTTATCTTCTTAGCTTTATAGAGAGTACTAGAAGTCCTTGATAGGATTTTTAGAACTCAAGTTATGGCTTTGACAAGTCAAGGGCATTTTGGTCATTTGGAGATTACAGGTCATTTCAAGCATAAGGCCATAACTCCTATTTCCAAGCTTCAAATGGAAAAATATTCAACATCAAACTTGTTCAAAATGATGTTTTAAGGCTAGTAAGGAGGTCATGAGATGTTGAAAAGGCTTGTAGCTCAAAGTTGCAAAAATGACCTAAAATGAAGGCATAAGTTAAATAAGTCAAAGTTGGAAATTGATATTTTCAACCTACACATCCAAACCATGGCATGTAATATATCATTTTGACTCTAGAAAACATTTTAAAGACAATGGTTTATCCACATTTCTGATTTGAGGTCTAAATCATGGACTTGCTTTGAAAAACACTTGCTTGCATATTAAGTAACATATGCATAACTCAAAATTAAGGCATGAACAAGGAACTTGGCAAGCTAAACACCTCTAATATCTCACCAGGGGAGAAATTAAGAGTGAATGGGATGAATGCCAAGCTGTTTGCAAGGGTTGTACATGTCATGATAAGTGATTCAAAATCTCATGACATGAGAAGTGTAAAATCTCATTGGAAGGATCTAGAGGGTTCTAGATCATCCAAACTCCATCTATATATTGAGTAGAATGAATCCATGGCAGAGGTTGGTGATCATTTAAGGATTGAGCATAGTTTGGAATTAAGTTTTCATAGTTTGCAAGTGCATTCGGTTTCATCAAATTCCTCTATTTCCTTCCATTTTCTTGATTGATTCTTCTTCCATGAGTATCAAGGATTGATTCCAGATCATTTCCAAGAAGAATTGGTGGCTAGATCGTGTGGGAACAAGTGATTTTCATCACCTGCAACTCATCATCGTGTTTCAAGATTGAAGCACTTTCCATTGAATCTTTTGCATACAGAAGCAAGGAGGAGGTTCAGCGATCGTGACCAGAAGATTTGAGAGCTTGAAGTGAAGATTTCGTGCATCTGTTATTTAAGAATTTCCAGGTTGGTAATCTTCTTCCTATAGCATGATTTAGGTAGAATTAGGTTGAATTAAGGTGTTAGATTAGTTGTAGAATGGCCTAGGATGGATTTCAGATGGTTAATTGATCAATTAGAGACAAAATAGGAAGATCACCATTTTCGGTTGAGATTGGGAGATGATGATTCATGGGGTTTCAGAAGAAACTAATGGTATGATTGAGTTCGTGGCAAGATTTGGAATGTGTTTCATGTTTTGACCTCTTGGATTGGAGGCCTCTAGGAAGAACTTGGGTTGAAGGGGACGATCGGAGCTCCATCAGCGGTGGCCGGAGCTGGGCGCGAAGCTCAGAGCTTTGAAATGGAGAAGATGAAGTTCTCACCATTGGATGATGGATTGACCATTGACTGGGAGAAGATCCAAGGGCCACGTTTTAATTCTGAGTTGTGAAGGGTTTCTGAAGGAAATGCTGCGTTTCATTAATTCAGGCGTTTGGGCTTAGTGAAATAAGTGTTATCCACACCCCCCCAGCAAGCCCAACCCATGTTTTGAACTGAATCTGATTGCTATCTGTCGCACCTCGAAAAATTCATTCGAACAAACGACCCTCGCACGAAAGGCGCGGAAATGCGGTTCGATAGAGTCGCCACCGAACTTTATTTTTCCCGAATAAACGGGAGAGGAAAATATCGAGAAAACCTCTTAAAACGAAAGGATAGGAACAGGGCTGTCGCAACCAAGTTCCAGGTTCGGGAGTCGGTTACGTGAGGGGAAGGTATTAGCACCCCTCACGTCCGTCGTACTCGACGGGAACCTCTTAAGGTAAATGTGGGGAGTGTTGTTTAGGCTTACTTGTTTTATTCTCGTTGTTAAAGTAGAATCGGTAGGTTAATGAGTAAAGACGCAAGGGAGAGATGGGTGGTTAGAGAATAGGGTGCTCGCCAAGGATTGGGGCCCTTGTGCCTACGTATGCTCATTCGGACGAGAATGAGAAATCAGAGCGTCGTAGTTCGACTACGGGAAAGGATGAGGGGAAATGGAAGATGAAGGGGATTGTGCTCGCCAAGATCATCGCAATCTTGTGCCTACGTATCTTACATTCGGACGAGAATGAAGAATCAGAGCAGTCGTAGTTCGTGGAGACGACCACGAAAAGGATGAGGTTTGAAAAGGGTTGAAGTTTGAGTTTGAGACGAAAGGGTGACTGACAAGCAACCCAAGAGCGTGCCTCGAGAGCTTGTCACTCAAGAACTAAAAGAATGCGAGATTCCAAGAACTCAGTTCTTTCGGGAATTGATTGAATAGGTTGGAGATAAAGAGTTGAATGTTTTGAAATTGAAATAATAAACTAATAACAACTCAAGGGCGCGCTTCTAGAGTTACTCATTCGAATTTTCAAAGAATGCTAGATTCTGAGAATATCCCTCTTTCGTAAGTTTTAAAAATGTTTGTGAAAGGATCGAATCGAAGAATGGCATGTGAGGCCAAAAGGAAGTTGGTTTGGAATATCTCGACGAAGTGTCGAGGATTTGATCGAAGATTGAATCGACTTGACGACGTGTCAAGGGTCAGGATTGTGAGAAACGATATTAGTCCCTGAGGGTGCTCCTAATATCGAGACCACGAGGAATTGCGGATGAAAAAGGGCTGCGAATGCGGACGAGCATTCGACTTAGGAGAACGTTTGAGAATGATTGAATTTGAAAGGTTGAGTGAATAACAACTCAAAGGGCATGCTTCGAGAATTATTCACTCGAAGACACAAGGAATGCTAGACTCCAAGTGCCTCTTTCTTTCGGGGTTTTGATCAGAAGACGTTGAGAATATGCTTGAGAAAATCAAAAGATTGAATGAACAACAACTCAAGAGCGAGTCTCGAGAGTTGCTCATTCGAAGATCCAAGAAATGCTAGATTTCAAGAATCTCCATCTTTTGGAGTTTTTTCGAGAAAATGTTTAAAAGATAATTTTGAAGTGCAAGTGAAATAGTCTCGACTAAAATTATCATCTATCAATAATTTTGACCGATAATAATTTAAAAATTGTCATTGACCAAAATAAGCAAGAAATTGAAAAAAAGTCGAAAATGAAAGAAGTTAAAAAGAAAACGGTCTCGGGTTTGTCATTACTCGTCAATAATTTGACAAAGTTATAACTTGGGGTATCGTCATCGACCAAAATAAAATCGGCAATGAACAAAAGAGTAGTCGAAGGTATAACCCATATTATTTACCAAAAGGTTTTACCAATAATAATCGAAAACGAATAGAAACAAACATATATACATAAAAGACCTTTTAAACAAATCACCCAAAATTTTTTTTTTATTAAAACAGGAAAGGGGTGTCCAAAGCAGTTAGGGGTGAGAAATAGGAAAATAGGTAAAAAAGAAAGGTTTCACTATGGGCCGTGAGGCCCATTCAACCATTTTCCAGAAAAAAACAAACAGGGGTACCATGAAAAAAAACACAGTGTTGATAGAATGCAGAAGTGGGCTCTAAAGTCCACCGATAAACCAATTCTCCCTTCTCTTAAAACAAAATGCAAGAACAAACACATCCACATGTATACCTATGGAAATATGTTGAAACACGATCTCCCTTCAGAAACCAAAGGCGGCACGATTTATCCTTTTTTCTTAAAATCAAAGCACGACAAACAACGACTTCATCGCACTCGAAGGGAAGAATACGACTTCATCGCACTCGACGGAAAGAATGGAACATCAGATCCTCGCGTACTACAACAATAGCTCGCAGTTTCATTCCCAACTTTCTCTCTTGTTCTGGGTTCTTCGCTTTCACTCTATTTCATCTCTTTATGTTTTCAATCGTTGGTTCAGATTTCAAAAAGGTTTCGTCTTGGATCAGATTTAGTTAGGTTTAGGTTGTTAAAGGATATGGGGATGTTATGAGAAATGGGTATTGTGATAAGGTGAAGAGTTCCTGGGAGGATTGTGGTTCGAGGGTTAATGGGGGAAGGTGGAGTTCAAAGGTGATGGTGAGTGAAGTTTTAAGGAGTTTTCTGGGTTGATGTTTTTTTTGAAGTTGAAAGAATGGGTAAATGAAGCAGGTTGAAGGTTTGGAGCTTCTGAAGTTGAAGGTTGTGTTGTTGTTCTATCAACTCTGGTTTTTTAGCAGAAAAGAAAAAAAACAGGTTCTATTATTGCATTCTTTTGCTCTGTTGTATTTAAAAAAAGGGTTTATGTTGTGAAAGATGATGAGAGTGAGACAGGATTTTTGAAGTTGGAAGAGTCCCTCTTGGATGAAGAAGAATCAACTTTCTTTGTATGGATTATGTTGGTTTGATGAGGAAGATTGATGAGGTGAATGGCTTGAGTGAGGTTCTGTAGAGAGGTTTATTGTTGAAATTCTTGAAGGAATATTGGAAGGTTGGAGAGATGTTGAGAGGTGATTTGAGGTGTAGAAAGTTATAAGGAATTGAAAGAACAATTTAGGTTGATGTAGAAATATCGATTTGGAGCAATTCTCGCAGCCTTTCTTTGGTTTCCAAAACTTGCCATTTTAGAGAGGGAGGTGATGGCTATATAGAAGATTATGAATGAGCTCAAAGGAATTCCGCTGCCGTTTTGGTCGTACCCGTTGGGGTCGTTTCACTACAAAACAGTTTTGAAACCTTGTGAAATATCCATGTACAGGTTGGGGTCTGTTGCAATTTGTTGAAGTGTGGCTGGTGTGTGTGGGTAATTTGCATCGTACGAACGTCAGTGGTGTTGTACCATTTATCAGCAATGAATTGTTGTATTGGCTGTTATTGCTCCTCTGATTTCTCGCCTCTGTCTCCTTACATGTACGATTTTGGAGCCTCTTTTTCTATGTGTGACCTGTTGTATGCAGTAACAACCTCTTTTCCTAACATTTTTGCCCACTTCATTTTATGCAGCTGGATAGTGGCATTGCATTTCGATGTCGTACACACTATGTATTGTGGGGATCGTACAATATGTGGTACAAAGTGGTGTTGCCTGTTTGTTGGCATCCTGTCATAGCCTGTTGGTGTTGTGCCTTTGTAACAATTTTTCAAGGTCGAACCGTACAAGTTGCGTGAAAAGAATCAATACAATGGTTTTGTGCAGGCTGTACGGGAGGAATGGCTGGGTGCTTGTTGCAAATTAAATTTAGCTCATGTGCTGTAAGTTGGAGGCAGCAATTATGGAGTGGGGTCCTCATTTTTGCTTTGTACAAACTGCTGCAGGTACAATAGTGGACTCATTTCATTTTTATTGTCTGTTGTGTGGGTCCACACATTAATTCATTTGGTGCTAGTTTAGTGTAGAGGGAAACATCACCGTGACCTGCTGTACCCCTTTTTTCTTGTCTTATTTGCGCAGGATATAGCTTGATAGGTGCATCTTGTTGTACCATGAGAACTGTATGTTGTGAGAAGAATTGCAGGGTCTAAATGATATATCATTCTACAATATGTTGGTGAATCAAGTTATGGCCATACTAATTGTGAGGATAGCTTGACCTACTAAAACGAATCCTGTGGTGTGGAGGTGATGGGGTCGTACGAAACTTTCGCGTGGGACTGCTGTGATTCGTATTTCTCAGCTTCATTTTAATTTCTCTTTCTTTTGCCAATTTTGTTTTACAGATCCACACTTTGCACATGGTAAATGTGAGATCATCTCATCTTGTATTAATTGAGAAGAGCAAAACTACATACTGCTTGCTGTACAATTATGAAAAAAAAAAACAATGATGGCTAGCGGACTTTCAATGGAAGCACCCCCCAATAATTCAAACTTGTCATGACTCTTTTTTCTTCATTGTAAAGAGAATGGATTTTGATATGTCCTAGACCTATAACATTCTTATTTTTTTAGATGTTTTGATGATAAATAAAGTAAAATGGGCCCTTAAAAAAATGGTGATGGGCTCTGAAATAATTTTGAATCTTGTAATTATCAACACCCTCCTTGAAAAAAAACTTTGAATTCGAACAAATCGAAATCTTCCGTTATTGACACGGTAATCCGACCTTGAAATTTATTGAAACAATGTATCTTAAATTTCAATTGTCTTGAATGAAAATGGCTAACCAAGAACACAAATATTCTGATTTGAAAACTCGGACACTATAAACAACATGAGACTTTGAAGAACAAATATCTTGCATAAATCTGGAACCATAGGGCCAACTGCATTAAACATAGGTATTTTGTAACCTAAACTTTGCACAAAAACCTCCCTGAGACATAGAATGATCTAATCCGCAGCTGCCTTTCACATGATCTATAACACATATAACTTGTAAATGGAGCCATGTTAATTTGTTCGACCAATATTAAGTGGAACTGCTGCTTGAATCTCAAATATGACTGCAACCATATTTAACCTGATATTCCTGCCTTAAATATAATTCAAACCTGCAACACCCAAAGCATGCATATCCTGACTTTAACATGAGCAACATAGTTTTGTTTTTTTGGAATTTTTTGAATAAGTGGATGAACAAATGGAAACTATACGGGTAGGACAAATTTGGGGTATGACAGATGCCCCTATCTAATTGGCTTAGACCGAGTAAGATGAACGGCTATGGCACTCACTCTTTCAAGGTAGAAGACAATTAGATATAAAGAAAACCCTGAATTTGTCCGAAAAGAAAGGAAAGTTTGGGAATTGGAAATGCTGGATGCGGTGTGCCTCTGAGTAGACTGTAACTAACTGGCAAAAGGTCACCATCATCAAAAGGATGATGAGACGAAACACACAAGGCTACTATCACCAAAAGGATGATAGAGTAAAACACAAAACAAACAAAATCGCACAATCTGGCACCAATCCAAGTGACAGACCCCCCACCAAATGGATGACGGAGCGAAACACAAAACAAAATCGCGCAATCTGAGACCAATCCAAGTGATAGATCCCCCACCAAAGGATGACGGAGCGAAACACACAAAACAAAATCGCGCAATCTGACACCAATCCAAGTGACAGATCCCCCACCAAAGGATGACGGAGCGAAACGCAAAACAAATCGCACAATCTATCATTAATGACAATGATAGACCCCCCATCAAAAGGATGACGGAGCGAAACGCAAAACAAATCGCACAATCTATCATTAATGACCATGATAGACCCCTCACCAAAAGGATGACGGAGCGAAACACAAAGCAAATCGCACAATCTATCATTAATGACCATGATAGACCCCCCACCAAAAGGATGACGGAGCGAAACACACACCAAAATATCGCACAATCTGACATCGACGAAATGCCAGACCTACCACCAAAAGGATGGTAGAGCGAAACTCACACCAAAATATCGCACAATCTGACATCGACGAAATGCCAGACCTACCACCAAAAGGATAGTAGAGCGAAACTCACACCAAAATATCGCACAATCTGACATCGACGAAATGCCAGACCTACCACCAAAAGGATGGTAGAGCGAAACTCACACCAAAATATCGCACAATCTGACATCGACGAAATGCTAGACCTACCACCAAAAGGATAGTAGAGCGAACCACAAAAAATATCGCACAATCTGACATCGACGAAATGCCAGACCCACCACCAAAAGGATGGTAGAGCGAAACTCACACCAAAAAATCGCACAATCTGACATCGACGAAATGCCAGACCTACCACCAAAAGGATAGTAGAGCGAAACTCACACCAAAACATCGCACAATCTGATATCGACGAAACACCAAACCTACCACCAAAAGGATGGTAGAGCGAAAACATAAACAAAACATCGCACAATCTGATATCGACGAAATACCAGACCTACCACCAAAAGGATGGTAGAGCGAAAACATAAACAAAACATGTCGTTATCACCAAAAGGATGATAGGACTACACAGATTTGAAGTTTACCAACACCAAAAGGATGCAGGCTAGGTTGAACTGACGAAGTTCGACTATCACAAAAAGGATGATAGTAAGGCAATTGTCAACGGTCACGCTTGCTGGGTACAACTCATTGGGGAACCCCTGAGAAGAAGATTGAATTGAAATGAGTCAACGGGGTACGCCCACCGTCTTGTTTGGATATCATAGTTTTGCCGAAATGATTTCATGGTTACGCCCATGAATTCTGAAGAGGATGCCCCTGACTGGGCTGAGTTTGTCCTGATGTCTTGGTTTGGTTAACAAAAGGTTGAACCACTTCGTGAGGAACGCTCACAGTTTTGCCGAAGATGCCCCTGCTCGGGCTGGATCTTGCATTAAACTTCTCGGATTTGCCCAACAAAAGTTTGAACAACTTCGTGGAGAACGCCCACGGTCTTGAATGGTATGCCCCTGACTGGGCTGACGATGGTCTTGGAAATCTTCGGGATTGATTCTGGACCTTGACTTGCATGTATGAATGCTGGATGATATGATGTTCCATATGAGTGGACGTGCAAATGCAAATGCTGACGTGTGGAGATGCAAGAATTGGGGGAGTATGGTATGATATAAAGTATGCAAGATGCTTATGAGGTCGAATGCAATGGGTATGATGCAGATGATGCAGACGGGTAATTTGGAAATGTAAGGTGGAGACGCCAGCGTTGGTGGACTTTTGGTAGTTTGCCAATGTGGATTGGACTTCGGGTGGTGGGAGGGATTGACTTCCTCGACACGCAGTTTGTTGAAGACGCCAGGATTGAAGCGGAAGATGCTCTGGATGTCCCCAAGTCTGGGTACTTGGTCATTTGTTGTGAATTTACTTCAGAGAAAGTTGCAGCTCTGCCTGATGATCAAGGCGACATGGTCTTGTCCCAGTCTGAATATGGTAATGATATGCCCCTGCTCGAGCTGTTGAGTGATTTGCCCCAGCCTGTGGGTTCTGAAGTAGTCTTGCTTCGTGTACGCCACTGAAAGTCAAGTTTCTCCTCGATTGCCCCTTGCTGGAGTGTCTTTGAATACCTAGCACTGATTTGCAATTAAAATTGTACATTCATAAATGGTAACATTAATGCAAAGTTCAATGTAAGTTTTGAAAAAGTGTCATTTATTGAGGTGTCGTGATAGTGAAACGAATGGACTCCTAGCCCAGATGTTGTGCTGTTTGATTGGTGCGAAAAGATATAGCAAGCAAAATGACACCAATATCGATGATTAGAAATTATGTGAGGAGTCAGGTTACACAACCTTGCGATAATATGCTTTCAGACTAAACCTCGCCTCAATTAGGACATTCGAGGGCTGTAACGTGGTCTGGTTCACGGTTATGAAACAAAAGGTCATTAGGCCCAAAGTATGATTTGTACCCACCCCTTCTTCTTAATGATCTCCAGTCCTACGTTCAGTTAATTCTACACTTGCCTGGACGGCGTAAGCTTGATGGTTCAAGGTTTGCTTGTCGTGGCAGTCACCTTTTTTATGTTTTTTGATGGATGCCAGTGCCCCTTTGATTTGGGTGGCCACTGAATCCTTTTTGTTTTTGTTGAGGATCTCGGGGTCCTCTTTTGCTTTTGTTTTGATCCCTAATTTTTGCATGGATTGATTTTGTTTGTCAAATCCATCGGGATTGCCTTGATTTTGCCTAAGTCCCCTCTAAGGTGTTTGACTTAGTAGGCTTTTGATTTTTTTGGATTTTGTTGTGACTGCCATAGCATGGGTCTTTGATGAACAACCGTTTTTTAGATATTGATTCGAATACGCGATTGGATTAACTGAACACTACCCTGCCCCAGGTTGAGTGTAAGGGTTTGAATATCCGAAGGAAACTGCTACTTCTAAGCTCGAAGTGGTTTACTAGGGATTAACTCCTTATATCTCCAGTGTTTGGGGAATTGAAGCAATGTCTGTACATCATTGACGAGATTCGGTCTGAAAGCATACAATTTGCAATTATGGGTATCTTGTTTTCATCATCCTCCCTCAAATCAAGCTAAACAACAGTGAATAGAGTGGAGTGAATAAATGTGTCGGTGATAAGTAAAAATGAGTGAATACGACATAACTAATTCAAAACATGCATAAACGATACATTAATGAAACCAAATTCGAATGACAATTGTTCAAAGCATACATCACTTAAATAAACAAAGACAAAACATAAGAAAATGCGAATAATGAAATGGCAACATGACTGCCTTCTTCGGGGAATGAACTTGACTGGAATTGATTGTTGGCACTAGTTGACTGGTGGCATCGGATTGTTGATGATATTCGGAGACTTTCCATTGAAGTTGATAGCATCTCTGTCGATCATGTCTTGAATTATGTGTTTGAAAGCCCTGCAGTCCTCAATGGTGTAACCTGGAGCGCCCTTATGAAACTCACAATGAGCATTTGCATCGTAATCGGTAGGAATGATGGTTGGAGGAGCTAAATCTCTCGGAACAACAACTTTCTTCTCCATCAACTGAGCAAAGATTTTGGCATATGACATTGGTAGGCGATCAAAGACTCTATCTGGTCTCCATGTTCTCTGCGGACGCTGTGGGCGAGCACCTTGTCGTTGTTGGGTAGCTTGCATCTGCTGTTGCTGAGGAGGATAATGATATCCTTGCTGGTTGTAGGCTTGCTGCTGAGGAGCCTGTTGCCGTGGCATCTGAGCTTGCGCTGCTTGAACAGCTGGCTGATAAGGCATTGGAGCATATTGCGCAGCAGCAACATACGGATACTGATAATAGGCAACTTGATAAGGCATAGGAGCAGGAGCTTGTTGAGAAGCTTGCCCTTTCTGCAAATAGATGGCATTTGTCTCGCCCTCTTTCTTCTTGTATCCGTTGAAAGGCTTCTTGGCATTAGCCTGGATGTTAGAACCTCCTGGGATCTTCCCACTCTTCAGCCCTTCCTCAATCCTCTCGCCGACGATCACCAAGTCAGAGAACCCAGCGGAGACACTACCGATCAACTTTTCGTAGTACTGGCCTTGCAAGGTCCCCATGAAGATGTCAATAAGTTCACGGTCAACAAGAGGTGGATGCACCCTTGCGGCTAGCTCTCTCCATCGTTGCGCGTACTCCTTGAAGGATTCGTTGTCCTTCTAAGTCATACTCTGAAGCTGAGTACGATTTGGAGCAAGATCGGTGTTGTATTTGTACTGCTTGACGAATGCATCGGCTAGCTCAGCCCAAGTGCGTACGCTGTTACGCTCCAACTGCATATACCATTCGAGTGATGCCCCGGACAAGCTGTCCTGGAAGCAATGGATCATGAGCTTTTCATCTCTGGCATAGGCAGCCATCTTGCGACAGTACATCTTCAGATGAATGTTTGGGCAACTGAGACCTTTGTACTTTGAAAATTCGGGCACCTTGAACTTGGGAGGAATGACAACATCAGGCACGAAGCACAGTTCCAAAGCACTGAAAGAATTTGAATTGTGCCCCTTCATGGCTCGGAGTTTCTCGGCTAGATCTCGGCACATCTTCATGGCTTCAGAATCCTGGGCGGCAACAGGACTGGCAATGGGGATAGCAGCATGATAGTTCTGAACATCGTCATACTGATCCATCAGAGTATCTTCGATATGGGGAGCTGGGATCTGCACAGCAGTAGGCTGGGCCTGCGGGATAACTCCAATAGTAACTCCAGGCGCTGGGATTGGCTGAGAAGTGTTTCCTTCGGCTGCGTTGTTGAAGTTCAACAGCGTCCCATGATAATTTGGAATTGGAACCAAAGGGATAGTAGTAGACCCTTGTCCATTGAAGACAGCGGCGGCTTCACGCTGTTCTTCCTCTCTCCTGGCTGTGAGGATGGCTTCGAG
>OZ012741.1:356687084-356786051 GCA_963859935.3 Lathyrus sativus
AGTTTTCTTTCCCAGGTTTCAACCCTACAACATGAGTTTCAACTCATCTTCTCCCTTAAGCTTCAGCTTCTAGATCAGCTCCACCTTCAGGCTTCACCTAATCTTCTTGGATCTTCAAGTATCAACTTGATCTTCATGCTCTTCAAGCTTCAGCTGGAATGGCACTACTCTAGGATTCATCCTCTTCAATACTCTTCAATGAAGTCTTCATCTTCATGCTCAAGCTCTGCATCTCTCAAGATAATCAAACCAGAGAAAATCACTTACTGGATAAGCTGGGGGATATTGAACTGCTTATTTGATCACCAAAGGTGACTTATAAGGGTTCAACATCAAATGAAGGGTTCCCTCAAAAGTTCTACCTCCTAGGTATAGCACTTATCCCTCCAAAGGAGAGAGGTTTATACCATGGAAGGACTTTGAATCATAGGGAGGAATGGAGGTGAATGATACCATCCATGTTTGAGAAAGAAATTATCTACATCTAAACTCTTCCTAATCCCTAATCCTAAAACAACAAAAAAGAAAATAAGAACAAGCTCTCAAGCTTCTCAATGCATCTTCAAGTCTTCTAATATGCTCCTCAATGCTCCACAATGAGATACCAAGCTTTCCAGGCCCACAAAGCAAAGCAACTAAACAAACATGCCTTAAAGGCAACACAAACAATCAACCAATACAAAAATCAACCAAAAATAGCATACTATTATATTAAATCCTAATATAATTTCTAAGGGATCCTACATACCTACCCTTAATTCCCATATATTCCCCATAGTCTAAATAGTCCTAAAAACCCAAAATCTAAAGTTATTATGGACCTATGTTGAAGTTTTAACCTAATTCTACACTACCTAGAATTATCTAATCAAAACTATCCTAAAAATCATCACAAAAATATGGCATTAATCCAGGGGGAACCTAAAACCTATATCTAACTACCCTAAAAAGATTGACCTAAAAATCTAAAGGGAACTACCCTAACTAAATTCTACAAATTGAAGTATCAACTTAAAAGCATTAAAATGCAATTAAAGTGAAAAATATGCAAAAAATACTAAAATCAAATAAAATGGAAATTTTATGATTTTATATTTTTCTTGACAAAAATGTGAAAAGGGAGAAAAAACTCCCATTAAAAAATATTGATTTTTCTATTTAATATGGATTTTTAAAGTTTGGAAAAATTTGGGGTAAAAATAATATGAAAATGATAAGATGGGTGCAGATAGTAAGATGATGCAATTAAAATCACACATGGGCCCAGACATGGGGGTGTGTAACACCCCCTTCTATACCCCAAATAAATGCATATAAGACAATTAAGCACATACAAATTCATCAGAGTAAAAATTTTTAGGATAAGGTATAAAGGAAGAATGTCACAGTTTCACCAACAAAACTCTTTAACATTTTGCTCCATAAAATATGTAACATTTTCGTAGTTTTAAAAATCACATTTCAACATTTAATTTAAGCGGAAGATAACATCATTTGATCAGTTAGATTACAAAACCACATCAGCTGATACATCGCAATGTATCACAAAAGAATGACTATATTAGTCTAACTACCCGGTGTTACATATCAGAGCAGCCGACTCAAAAGAATGAAGACTAACTTCACAAAAGGACTCCAGCATCCTAATCTGCAATGCCTCATAGAGCATTATAAAACAGCAGAAGGGTGAGAAATATAACCATAATAATCAAAGCATAAGATTATATATATATAGGTAATCAATACAAGTTCCACTCCGTATTTCTCACCACCATTCAATTTCTTAGTTATATATATTTGCCACACATATAATAACAACACGAATATTTGTGAAGCATTTCCACATCATGCATACTCTCACAATTTCACAATCTCATCATTCACACATGAGCATCACTTCATGCATATGTCATATATTAATGTGACTCAACAACTCAATGCAACTCATGCAATGCGGTACCGACTTTCGTTATCTTTTTTTCGGTTTTTACATTAAACTGGGTCCACACTTCTAGATCGATAACCCGTTATCTTTTTTCGTTTTTTACATTAAACCGGGTCCACACTTCTAGACCGATAACCACAAAGGCCCAGCCTCTAAGCCTTCAAACCCACACTTCTAGGTTTGGGACAAGCCACTAGTTTCCACGAAACTAACAGACATTGCCTCTTGACTAAATGATGCATGTACAATCAACCACAACAAATGCACTTAAGACCGACATCTTAATCTCATGCATTCGAATAATTCACCCCTTCGAGAATTTCATCATGATTGCACATACAACATATATCAAACATTTATCAATGTATTCACTTCACACATCATCATCATATTCAACAACAATGCACACATATCACATATGTTCCCATGCATTTACACAACAATCGCATATAAATATGCACTCACAATTCATTAGACAATACACATACATTCATCATTGTATTCACATGTACTTCTAATTATCACAATTAATGCGCATCGCATATCAACTAGGATTCACGCCCGTAGGCTACCCACAACACACATCATCACAATAAATCATATCTATATCATATCATAGAGGTATTAACCTATGAGAGGCAACCAAACCATCTCCACATGAACAACACAGCAAAAGAAAAATGCTGTCACATTCGCCTTCATTCGCCTGGCGAACCCTCGCAGCGAACCTTCGCCTGGCCTTCGCCTGGCGAACTCTCTCAGCGAACACTCGCTAGGCTTCGCCTGGCGAGACTTCCCAGCGAGCCCAAGTCAGTAGCTACTGACTTCATTCGCCACCATTCGCCAGCACCTTCGCCGGGCGAACCTTCGCTATCCACCTTCGCCTGGCGAACTTGCCAGCGAAGTCCACTGGGATTTAACTTATAATTATTCGCCAACATTCGCTGAGCTTCGCCTAGCGAAGCTTCGCCTTTGCTCGCCTGGCGAGAGCCAGCGAACCTGCGCAGAACAGAATCACACTCTGCTCCTCCTTCACCAGTCCATCATCAACCCTCTCTTACACATCCAAATCAGTATAAACAGCATCAATACATGTTACCCGACTATTCTACGGCATTATTGCTCAGTTTCAACCGATTAAATCATCAATCTACCGATTATCCAACATTTTGCCCTAAATGGAAAGTGATGGAAACTCTACCAAAACCCCAACCCAACATACATAACATCATAAAATGATCAAATAGAAACATTTCTCACCCTTACCTCGATTAATCGGAGCTTTGATGTTGGTTCTTGATGATTTCCACTTTTCCTCTTCTTCTCCTCTCTTTCTCTTCTTTCTTCTTTCTTTCCTCTTTCTCTCCAAATGTTTTCTATCTTTCTTTTCTTTTCTTTCTCTCTTATATATTCCTTTTATTTTCTTTCCTTCCAATTTCCTCCTCAATTCTCTATTAACTCCAATTAATAAAAATTAATTTCCAACATTAATAAAAACCCCACTAAATCAATTAATTACTACAATTAATTATTTAATGAAATTTGGGCTGTTACAACTCTCCCCCACTTTAGGAATTTTCGTCCTCGAAAATGTTACCTGATTCAAACAGTTCTGGATAAGACTCCTTCATCTGGCTCTCAAGCTCCCACGTAACATTTCCACCAGCCGGTCCTCCCCAAGCGACCTTCACTAAAGCAATCTCTTTACCTCGAAGCTGCTTCAATTTCTGATCCTCAATCCGCATAGGTGATGTCTCAACAGTCAGGTTATCTCTCACCTGCACATCATCTATTTGGACTACATGAGACGGATCCGCAATGTATTTCCTCAATTGAGATACATGGAATACGTCATGAAGGTTAGCAAGCGACGGTGGTAAAGCCACACGATAGGCCACTTCTCCTATCCTTTGCAAAATCTGATAAGGACCAATGAAACGCGGCGACAACTTGCACGACTTCAGTGCCCTACCAACACCTGTCAACGGAGTGACTCGAAGAAACACATGATCTCCCTCTTGAAATTCAAGTGCCTTCCTCCTCTTGTCATAATAACTCTTCTGACGACTCTGAGCAACTCTCATCTTCTCTTGAATCATCTTGATCTTATCAGTGGTCTGTTGAACTAACTCGGGTCCAACAACAGAACTCTCTCCGGACTCGAACCAACACAATGGTGTCCTACACCGCCTACCATACAACGCCTCAAATGGTGCCATACCAATACTCGAATGGAAACTGTTGTTGTAGGTAAACTCAATCAAAGGCAAGTAGCCATCCCAAGCTCCTCCTTTTTCCAATACACAAGCTCTCAAAAGATCTTCAAGCGACTGAATCGTCCTCTCCGTCTGACCATCTGTCTGAGGATGATACGCTGAACTCAAACGCAACTTAGTACCCAAAGCACTCTGCAAACTCTCCCAAAATCTCGAAGTAAACCTCAGATCTCTATCCGAAACAATACTTAACGGAATACCATGCAGGCACAGAATCCTCTCAATATACAACTTAGCCAACTTCTCCAAAGGGTAATCCATACGCATAGGAATAAAGTGAGCAGATTTAGTCAACCTATCCACGATAACCCAAATAGCCTCAAAATTACTCGGCGTCCTCGGCAAACCCGATACAAAATCCATGGAGATACTGTCCCATTTCCACTCAGGAATAAACAACGGCTTCATCAAACCCGATGGCTTCTGATGCTCAATCTTTGACTTCTGGCAAGTCAGACAAGAATATGCAAATTCCGCGATATCCTTCTTCATACTAGGCCACCAAAATACTTTCCTCAAATCTTGATACATCTTAGTAGCACCCGGATGAATACTCAATCCGCTACGATGTCCTTCCTCAAGGATGCTCTTCTTAAGCTCAACCATGTTCAGAACACAAACTCGGTCCCGACATCTCATAATACCATTCTCATCAATCCGAAAATCACCACCTTGGCCTTGGTTGATTAAAGTCAACCGATCCACTAAGCTCAAATCCGATTTCTGTCCTTCTCGAATTTCGTCCAAAATACCACTCGTAAGCTTTAACATACCCAACTTAAATCCAAAAGAAGTCCTCTCACATACCAAACTCAAATCTCGAAATTGCTCGACCAATTCCAACTCTTTCACCATCAACGCTGACATATGCAATGATTTCTGACTCAATGCATCCGCTACTACATTCTCTTTACCCGGATGGTAGTTCAAGCCAAAATCATAATCCTTCAAAAGTTCAAGCCATCTTCTCTGTCTCGCATTCAATTCCTTTTGATCAAAAAGATATCTCAAACTCTTGTGGTCACTAAACACTTCAAATCTTGCGCCAAATAAATAATGCCTCCAAAGTTTCAACACGAATACAACGGCGGCCAACTCTAAGTCATGCGTCGGATAATTCTTCTCATGCACTTTGAGTTGCCTCGAAGCATAAGCTACAACTTGATTATTCTGCATCAACACACCTCCTAAACCCATCAAAGAAGCATCACAATACACAACGAATGGTTCTTCTGGATTTGGCAGAATCAAAACAGGATTTGTTGTCAACCTTCGCTTAAGTTCTTGAAAACTCGCTTCACACTTGGCGTCCCAAACAAAGGCTTGACCTTTCCTAGTCAACCGCGTCAATGGCAACGATAATTTAGCAAATCCTTCAATAAACTTCCGATAATAACCGGCTAAACCAAGAAAACTTCTGATCTCAAAAACTGACTTCGGAGTCTCCCATTGCGACACCGCTTCAACCTTCGACGGATCAACCGCAATACCACTACTAGAAATCACATGACCAAGGAAACTAATTTCCTTCAACCAAAATTCACACTTAGAAAGCTTCGCGAACAACTGCTTCTCTCTCAGCACAGATAACACAATCTTCAGATGCTCGGCATGCTCTCCTTCGCTCTTCGAATAAACCAAGATGTCGTCGATAAACATCACCACAAACTTATCCAAATAAGGATGGAAAATCCTATTCATGTACTCCATAAATACACCTGGTGCATTAGTCACACCAAATGGCATCACGGAATACTCATAGTGTCCATACCTCGTCCGAAAGGCCGTCTTCTGAATATCCTCAGCTTTCACACGGATCTGATGATACCCATATCTCAAATCAATCTTGCTGAACACGCTTGCACCAACCAACTGATCCATCAGATCATCAATCCTTGGAAGTGGATACTTATTCTTAATAGTCACCTTGTTCAACTGTCTGTAATCCACACAGAGCCTCATAGAACCCTCTTTCTTCTTAACCAACAACACCGGTGCACCCCACGGTGACACGCTCGGACGAATAAACCTCTTTTCAAGCAAATCCTCAAGTTGACTCTTCAACTCTTTTAATTCCGAGGCCGACATACGATATGGAGCCATCGATATCGGACTAGTGCCAGGAATCAAATCTATCGAAAACTCCACTTCTCGCTCCGGCGGTAAATCCTTTATCTCTTCAGGGAATACTTCCGGAAAATCTCTAACAATGGGTAAAGCATCAATCTCTTCACTTTCACTAGTCCTCAAAGTTGCCATAAGCATAAATACCTTAGCCCCATCTTGCACCGATTCCTTCACTTGCTTCCTCGTCATAAACAAATCCCTTTCAACATCCGAATCGGGAAAAATAACCGTTTTGTCAAAACAGTTAATATACACACGATTGAATTTTAACCAATTCATTCCAAGAATGACATCCAGTTGATCTAAATGAAGACACACTAAATCAATCCCAAAATCTCTACCGAAAATACTCAACGGGCAATTCAAGCAAACATACGGTGTAGTTACCGAACCCATAGCAGGAGTATCAATAACCATACCGCCACCAATCACAGACAACTCAAGATTCAACCTTCTAACACAATCAAAAGAAATAAAAGAATGCGTAGCTCCGGTATCAATTATAGCGATCAAAGGTGTACCATTAATGAAGCACGTACCTCGGATCAATCGATCGTGGCTAGCAGTCTCAGATCCAGATAGAGCGAACACTTTCCCGCTCCCTTGATTCTTCTTCGGTTTATCATATTTGGTACTGATGTGCCCTCGCTCACCACAGTTATAGAAAGTAACACCCGCACCGCTTCTACACTCTAGAGCCTTGTGGCCTGGATTGCCACACTTAAAACACTTCGGTTCAACACTTTTGCACTCCGGAGCACGATGCCCCGCTTCACCACAAGTGTAACACCTAACCGGGGCAGAAACTCCCCCACTTGGCCTCTTGCCAAAACCAACCTTTTGTTTCCCCTTATCGGCAGGAGTTACGTAAGGTTTTCCTCTGAATTGTCCTTTTCCTTTCTTATCACTTAGGCTCTTGTAGTGGCTAGACCTAGCCCTACTGTCTTCGTCATAAATTCTGCTCTTGTTAACCAACTTAGAAAACCGTCTGATTTCCTGGTACCCAATAGCTTGTCTAATCTCGGGTCTCAAACCGTTCACAAACTTGAGGCACTTAGACCTCTCAGCATTACCAGTATTATAGCGAGGACAAAATTTGATCAACTCCTCAAATTTCGCCGCATACTCAGCAACCGTCGAATTACCTTGCTTCAACTCAAGAAATTCGATCTCTTTCTTCCCCCGCACATCCTCTGAAAAATACTTCTCCAGAAAATTTTCTCTAAACAAATCCCACGTAATCACAATATCATCTTCCTCAAATCTTTGGCGAGTATTACCCCACCAATCTTCAGCTTCTTCTTTGAGCATATGAGTCCCGAACTGCACCTTCTGTGCATCCGAGCAATTCATAACTCGAAAAATCTTTTCCATAGCTTTCAACCAAATTTGTGCCTTGTCCGGTTCATGAGTTCCCTTGAAGACCGGAGGGTTACTCTTTTGGAATTTCCCCAAAGCACGGAATCCATCATCAGCATGATTCCTCACATTCACATTGGTCGGAGGATTCTGCCCAATTGCCCCCGCCAATCTCGTCAATGCCTCCGCAATCGCTTCGTCCTTCCTTCCTGCAACCATCTTACTAATTCCAACCACAGAACCACGTAAGAACAACCAATATTGATAATGCAACACACGCATATCAATAACACACAGGAAGAAAACACTCTAACAACTTGGTCGGACGGACCGACCTGCTCTGATACCACTATTGTAACACCCCCTTCTATACCCCAAATAAATGCATATAAGACAATTAAGCACATACAAATTCATCAGAGTAAAAATTTTTAGGATAAGGTATAAAGGAAGAATGTCACAGTTTCACCAACAAAACTCTTTAACATTTTGCTCCATAAAATATGTAACATTTTCGTAGTGTTAAAAATCACATTTCAACATTTAATTTAAGCGGAAGATAACATCATTTGATCAGTTAGATTACAAAACCACATCAGCTGATACATCGCAATGTATCACAAAAGAATGACTATACTAGTCTAACTACCCGGTGTTACATATCAGAGCAGCCGACTCAAAAGAATGAAGACTAACTTCACAAAAGGACTCCAGCATCCTAATCTGCAATGCCTCATAGAGCATTATAAAACAGCAAAAGGGTGAGAAATATAACCATAATAATCAAAGCATAAGATTATATATATATATATATAGGTAATCAATACAAGTTCCACTCCGTATTTCTCACCACCATTCAATTTCTTAGTTATATATATTTGCCACACATATAATAACAACACGAATATTTGTGAAGCATTTCCACATCATGCATACTCTCACAATTTCACAATCTCATCATTTACACATAAGCATCACTTCATGCATATGTCATATATTGTTGCACCCTAAAATTTGACCAACCGATTCTCCTATCTGACTCATGGTTTAAATTCATATTCGCAGCTCAGATGTATGATTTTTGTGCACAAGCAGGGGATATCAGAGTTTACAGCTTGATTTTTGTCTATCAGATATGGCAGACCCAGTCCAGATCACCAGGGTTTTATTTTCAGGAAGTTGCGTGCTCCTCGGTGATTTTTCAGTGATTTTGAGGATATTCTGATGCCCGGGGCTCTCTGTTCGATTCGATCTGGTCTCGTGCGCTCTTTCATGGCGGTCATTTGCATTCATCTGCATTTTTAGGATTTTTATAGGCTTTTGTGAGTTTTTAACAGGCTTTATAGATTTTTCTGGAATTTAAATAGGTCTATAGAATATTTTAATAGCTTAATTCTCTTTTTTGGGATTTTATAGGATTTTTAAATAGTTTTTAGAATAATAAAGAAAAAGGGGAATATAGTTTTTCTTTTATTACTAATAGATAATAATAGTTTAGAATTTTATAGGTTTTTTAAATAGGTTAATTGTTTTTAAATCATTTTTAGGAATTTTGTATAGATTTTTAAATAGATTTTAATGTTTTTAGATAATATAGAAATAATATAGTTTCTTTTATTAATAGTAGATACTAGCATTAAATAATATTAGAAGTTTAATAGAGTTAGTAGAGATATAGAATTAATTAGACTTTAATTGACTTTTAGAGTTTAATTAGGTTTAATTGACTTTTTAGAGTTTAATTAGGATAATATAGACTTTTAATCATTTTTAGAGTTTAATTAGGTTAATTGACTTTTTAGGGTTTAATTAGGTTAATTGACTTTTTAGAGTTTAATTAGACTTTTAATCATTTTTAGAGTTTAATTAGGTTAATTGATTTTTATAGAGTTAATTAGGGTTAATGTTTTGTTTAGTGGTCATTAGTTTAATCAGGATATTAATCAATTCTTTTTTTGGGTTTTTTATTCATTTTTTCGTATGGGCCCAAGGGAGGGTTTGTTTTTGTCAAGGCCCAATTCTCAATTCAGCAAAGGATTGTCCAAAAAAAATCCAACGCAGCCCAAATGTCCAGCGCAGGTCAGAAACTTCCAGAAGGATCCAGATTTCTCAGTGCAATAAATAGGGCCACGTGTAGCACACAGAGAGGTCCCACGCGTTTCTCAATCTCCACGCCACCACAGCCACTCAGAGCTCCCAGACTCCTCCACGCGTCCACAGGTGTCCCCACCACTCTCTCTCTCTCTGCGCATGCGCGCCATCTGTCCTCCCCACATCCCTCACCGGAGATTCACCAGAACACCACCGGCGGCCATGCAAACGCCCTAGCACACCGCCGGCCACCGCCAACAGACTCCGGCCACCGTCTCACTCGCCGGAATCTGCAAACACCAGGAAATCCTCAGATCTTCTTCTTCCTCCCCAGATCTCCTCCGTCACCTTCCTCTTCTCATCGCCGGAAACTTCAATCTCCATCAATCCATCCAAACCTTCAACAACCTTCGTACACATTTCTCCAGAAATCACCTTGAACCTTCATACCTTCATCCAAGATTTTTCCAGAAACACATCAATCCTCCATCAAATTTCCCAGAACAACTTCAATTTCCAGAATCCACTCCAACAGACATTCATCCTTCAAGCAGTATCTCCAGAAACGTCATTCCTCGTCCAATCTTCAAGAATCCACGAAGTTTTCTCCAGAAATCTTCAAGATCCCAGCGAACTCCTTCAACCTTCTTCAGTTCCAGGATCTTCGTCATTCCTCCAGGTTTGTTCATCCTCCTTGCAATTTGTTTACTCATGCGTGGTTAGGGTTTGGGTGAATCGTTGTTGATATGACTCTAGCATAAACTGTTGAGGCCTGTTTTCGATCTGGGAGTGTTAGATGAAAGTTTGATTTCAGGTGTGATAGTGGATTAAAGTGTGATTTTAGTTCATGATGTGTGAGGATCTGAGTTTGTTTTGGGAATCTTCGAGAGTTGCAGAGGGGAGATTTGGGAGATGAGCGCAGTTAGGGTTTAGAAGTGTGAACAGTACTAGGGTTAGGGAAGGAGGAGTAGTTTTGTTCAGCAGAGTAACTGGATTAGGGTTTGTTTGGACTGGGCTTAAGCCCAAACGCGTCTTCTGAACGCACACCCCCTCAATTGATCATTCCCCCCAGCGTGCGTGAGAGATCTGAATGGCTGAGTTGGGCCTTAGGCCCCAAATTGCTAACTGCGCCCCCTGGGCGTAAGCCCAGTAATAATATTAACTGGAATTTGCTAGCGCTGCACCCCCTATAGGTTTTTTTCTGATTGTTTTGATTTCAAACCTGGGCCTTACGCCCTTTGCTTCTACCACCCCCAGCATAGGCCCAATGTAGATAATAACCTGAATATCTTGCTATTTGAACCCCCATGTCATTTCCTTTTATTTTTTTGATATTCTTTTATATTTTCATAGTTGTAAATAAATCATAATAAATTGAATATAATTGTTTTTTTTAATAATTCTTGTTTCTACCATTTCATGAAAATGTTAAGAGAATTAAATAAAAATAAAAATGGCATTTTATTTTTATTTCCTATTTTTGTGCATATTTTCCAATTAATTGATTTTGTTTAATATTTTCAATGCATGCATATCATTAGAAAATTCATAAAAAATGGTAGATTTAGTCAAATAATTTCGTTCTTTTTTCTGTAGACTCGTAATTCAGTGTAGAATTTTATAATACAAAAATATTAGCTTAATCATGCATTGTCATTTTAATTGCATTTTTTCACTGTTATTGATGTTGAATAAACTGGTCTGTGGATATGCCTGTGTTGCTGATTTTATTTCTTTCATCTGGTGTTGAATTTTGTTCTGATTTTTCAGTATGCTGTCCTAGAGCCATGTAGGTCTCCCATTAGATTTTTGATAGATTTTTGTAGGGTATTCTGATGTGATTTGTCTGAGCCTGAAGATAGGAGAAGTCTTGATGACTTCTGACTTTGAAGTTCAATTGTGGTTGAACTTCAGAGATAGTCTCTTGTGGTTTCTTGGCTTGTGGGTTCTTCTTGAAGGTGGGAGCTGATTGAAGTCCTGTTGGAGCTTGCAGAGTTGCAGTGGATTGAGGCTTAGTCTAGGAGCTTGTTTTCTGTTTGTGAGGTTCGAGATCCTGAAGTTTGAAGGGTGTTTATGGTACTTTCCTGAGGGAGGCACTATGAATGACTTTCATCCTTCCTTCTCACCTCTTTCTTAAGTATCCAATGATGTCGGAGCCGACTTGTGAGTTTAATTCCTCCTGAGGAGGGATGTAAACTGATCACATGTTGTTGAGCCACATGGGATACGATTCCTAAGTGGAAGCCTCCTAGTACTTTCCTGAGGAAGGTCCTATGGGTCTATTCACTTAGTTCCATTAGTTTATCTAGGATTTCTTAAGTATCCAGTGATGTAGGAGCCAACTTGTGAGTTTAATCTCTCCTGAGGAGGAATGTAAACTGATCACAGTTGTTGAGCCACGTAGGGTACAATTCCTAAGTGTCAGTCTACTAGTACTTTCCCGAGGAAGGTCCTATGAGCCTGCTCACTTAGTTCCCCTAGTGCATATAGGTATTTCTCAAGTATCCCGTGATGCCGGAGCCTTCATGTGAGTTTAATTTCTCCTGAGGAGGAATGTAAACTGATCACAGTTGTCGAGCCGCATAGGATATGACTCCTGAGTAGTAACCTCCTGGTACTTTCCTGAGGAAAGCACTATGAGCTTGTCTGCTTAGCTTCCTTTTCTCTGGTAAGCTTGTTCTGAAGCTTGGAGACTGGGATTGATTCCTCTTGCTTAGGTTTTGATTAGAGTTGTTGCTTAGATCCTTGCTTAGGGTGTTGGATAGAGTTCTGTTTAGAGATGGATTAGGAGCTTGTTTCAGGTTTGTTAGAGGCCCTGCCTAGGGTTAGTCTCTTTGTATTGTTTGACTTGTATGATGTTATGTTGCATTAGACTTAGGTATTCATCTAGATAGTTCTGAATAGGTGCATCTTAGAAGTAGACTTTGTGTGCATAAGAAGTTGAGGTGGTCCTCCTTCTGCTTGTTTGTTATTGCGTGGCTTTGCTTGTTGGTATTTGGT
The DNA here is from genome assembly GCA_963859935.3 of Lathyrus sativus. NCBI lineage: Eukaryota > Viridiplantae > Streptophyta > Magnoliopsida > Fabales > Fabaceae > Lathyrus > Lathyrus sativus. The sequence continues at coordinate 356,699,883 of OZ012741.1, forward strand.
AGAGCTGAGCTCCCTTGCCTTTGTGGTTTGCAGCCTCCGTGCTTTGTTTGTCTAGTTGTTGCATTCATGCATATTTTCAGTATTCATTTACGTTGCAGTTTCTTGTTTGTAGTTTAGTCCTGTTGCCATGATCCCTTAGGAGCTCTGACTTCTCCGCTGCGGAGTTGTTATGATAGACATTAGGATGGTCAACCAGGTGTGATAGCAGTAGGTAGATTCCTCTGTTTCAGCTATAGTTCTAGGGTTTCCCTTTCCTTTCTGTAGGAGCTTTGGAGTAGCTTGATCCGTAGTTAGCTGAACTACAGCTGCTCTGATTCTTCGTTCCAGACGAAGATATGTAGGCATAGGATGCGATATCCTAGCGAGCACACTAACGACTAACCTTTGTTCTCTCGCGGCTGTGCGATCGAGACTTTCCCGCTAACGACTAATTGTTATCCTTTTCTGTTGCCCGAGTGCATTTGAGACCAGATCATAGTTGTAGGTTCCCGAGCCTTAGAGACCAGTTTGTTTCCTCACTGCTGTGTGAGAGTCCCTGTTTACCCGTAGTTAGCCGAACTACGTTTGCTCTGATCTTTCATTCCAGATGGAAGTACGTAGGCACAGGACGCGATGTCCTGGCGAGCATCCTTTCCCCCGTTTAGACGTAGGAAGTCGAACTACGTTGACTCTGACTTTCCCATTGCACGAGGGAATACGTAGGCCCAGAACACCGTATGTTCTGTCGAGTCCTGTCCTTTTATTTTCTTTTCAGACCAGCCAGTAGCGTAGATAGATAACACACCCTTTTACCTATAAACTCCAAGCGTGGATCCCGTCGAGTACGACGGACGTGAGGGGTGCTAATACCTTCCCCTTGCGTAACCGACTCCCGAATCCAGGTTTTGGTTGCGATGACCATACCTTTTTCCCGTCTTTGCGAGGTTTACTTCGAGCGTTTCCTTTCCCGCTCTGAGGGATAAATAACGCACGGTGGCGACTCTCCTGTCAAGCCGGCGCCGATTTTCGCAGTAGCGACAGCTGGCGACTCTGCTGGGGACTTATAGCATTTAGGGACTTTTCCCATCCCTTATGCTGGGACCGTTTCCCATCCCCTACGCGAGTCAATCCTAGCGCTTGGGTGTTTATTGGTTGGGTGTTGTGCATATTGTGTTTACTTTTCTGCACTTTACTTTTATGTACCTTTACCTTTCCGCATTTATTTTCCAGCATTATATTATCATGATTATTGCTGTGGGCAGAGGGAGGTTACTGTGAGTGAAAAGCCGGACCTGGGCTTGAGTACACGCCTAGATATAGTTGCGGAGAAGTAGTAGACGAACCTGTCTGCTGAGCAGGCACAGTTCCCTACGAAAATCTGCGCTCAGACGAGATTCTTGCAGAGGTGCTCCTTTCCGGTCCTGAGGATCTGAGGGGAGTCCAGACGTGAGGGTTGTCGACTCTGGGGACCGATCATTTGGAAGTCAGCTAAGTGAGGCCTCTTCATGACTTGATGATGCCACTCCTTCTGGGAATCGTATCGTCATTCATGAAAGTCTGTGACGCTGATGACCGCATAGGATGCCGTACCTTTGTCCGTGGATTAGGTCTATCCTACCTGTGAGAGGGGACTGGGTTATTGCAGGAAAACTGGCCTTCAGAAACCATGATTCAATACCTTTATCAGATGGTGTTCTTGATTCATCTCCAGGTGTGTTGTCTGGGTCAGAGGGGTTTCTTATCTGAGGTTGAGGCTATTATCAGATGGTATTCTCGCCAGATACAGGGGTTCAGATGGTTTTCTTACCAGGGGATTGATATTTTGAGTATCAGATGATAGTTAGTGGCATGAGATTCTGGTGACCGTGTTGGTTTTCTGTTCTTGATCACAGAGATATTCCTCTTCAGGCTACAGCATAGCCCCTGTGTTCGCAGATTGCATTATTTATCATATTGCATCATTGCATTACCATCTGCATTCAACTAACGTGTGTGTATTGCAGGTACATATTTTCCCTTCCAGTTCTGGTGTTCGTTCCTAGCAAGACATGGAAAACCTGAAGAGAGTATTGCCCTACAAGTTTCCGTCGCCGAATATCAGTCTACTGTTAGAGTTGATTGCTATTGCTAAGAAGAGAGGAATGGGTGACTTCAGAAAGAGATACGGGAGGATTCTGACCTACGTTTATCAGCCATCTGCCTACGAGACCAGCGGTATCTATACTCTGTTACAGTTCTACGACGCGGAGCTCAGGTGTTTTGTATTTCCCGACTTCGTTTTGGCTCCTACCCTGGAGGAGTACTCCGCACTTCTGGATATACCGATCCGTGAGCAGATGCCTTTTTATCGTATGGACGCTGAGCCTAAGCTGGCTGAGCTTTCTGCCATTCTGTGCTTGAAAGAGTCTGAGCTGTCTGGGAAGATGATCAGAAGAGGAGACGTATGGGGATTTCCATTGGATGTCTTAGTGGAGAAGGCTCGAGAGTATGCCCAGAAGGGTAGTTGGGACGTTTTTGACGTTATCCTTGCTGTATGTGTGTATGGCATCGTGTTATTCCCGAATATTCCTGATTTCGTTGATTCTGACGCCTTCTATATTTTGGCTGCGAAGAACCCGGTTCCTACTTTACTGGGAGATATCCACCATTCAACTCATTATCAGAATGAAAAGCGACGAGGAAGGAATGTGTCTTGCTGTGTACCTCTCCTATGCAGGTGGTTCACCAGTCATATGCCTAAGTCAGGCCCTTTTGTCACATCTATCAATTCTCTAGGATGGCCCGAGCGCTTAATGGGATTAACTGCTGAGAACGTGGTATGGACCAATAAAGAGGTATTTGGAGCTGAAGTCATACTCAAAGGCGAAGGATTCCCGAATGTTCCGTTAATAGGAAGGAAAGGTTGTGTCAGCTATAACCCTTCCTTATTGGTCAAGCAATTTGGGTACGTACCTCAAGGAGCGCCAAAGCCCGAGGAGATACAGGAATCTCTGTATCTCACCGGGGCAATAGGGAAAGAGATGCTGACCAAACTTGAGAAAGCCTGGAAAAACTTGCACAAGAGAGGGAAGCTTTCAGGTAGCAAAGGGGATACTCGAGTTCCTAGCCCATATGAAGAATGGATTCGTGAGCGAGCTGTGAAGTTCCTTATGCCGTATCCAACGGTTCAGCCATTGCATCCTCCGGTAGAGGAGCCTACCACTGTGGACATTCAGGTCTACAAGCAGCTGATGACGGAGAAAGAAGAGCTAGCAAGGGCTAAAGAGACTTTAGAGCAGGAGAATGCCCAGCTTCGGCATGAAAAGATTGAAACAGGATATATTTCTAAGCAACAGGCTGAAACTCTGAAACATCTGAAGACTACGCTATTGGAATTGACTGAAACCAGGAAGCGTCTGGAGTTAGATGTAGACTCAGTTAGTAGTGTGTTGGCCACTAAGAAGCAAGAGCTGGAAAGGGCCTACACGAAGCTAGCTAAGTTCAGAGAACACTGGGATCTTACTATGACCAAGCGCAAGGAGCGAGAAGGAGGGCTGAAGACACAGATTGCTCAATTAGAAGAACAGGTCAAAGTGAAGAATGAAGAGCTTGAAGAAGAAGCCTGTCGCCGATACGAAGCCGAGCGCAAGTTGATAGATGCCATGAAGAATTTGGAAGATTTCCAGCATAGAGCAGATGCCAAGAGACCCAAACCTGGGGATGGTGCTAATGATAAGGCTTGGGAAGACTTTGTCAGAGACATCCAAGGGACAGTCAGGAAGAGGGATCGACTGATAGAAGGTTTGATTTATCAACCAGATCATGCAGAGACAAAGAAGATGGTCGAGGACTTCCGCAACCGTACCCGTATTTGATTTCTCTCTTGTATTCTGTGTGTTGAGATCACCACCAGGCATGTTGGCTGGGATCCTCCTTATCATATCAGCTGTATGGAGCATAGTTATGTAACCTCTTGACAAGACTGTTATTTTGATCAATATATGAGGGATTTTCCAAATATTGTCTTTATGGTTTATCTCGTCTTGCTACCACCGACACTGGAATTGGAGGGAAAATATCTCCAATGCACACATGCACGTTAGCATTTTTGTATTTCTGTTTGCATAAATCATACTGCATAGCATTTCTCTAGCAGGTCAGAGCACTTATCCAGCCTTTGTTTTCACCAGAAAGTGATTCTCGGGGAAGTGTTTGAGGCAAGAGTGGAGTGTTGAAGACGACCAAGGGGCTGAAGCAGATTTGAGCAGAATCAAGCAGCATAGTCCGTTACAGGTAATTGGCAACTATGTCTGAAGGCAATTCCCAGGCTCCTAACACTTTGGCAAGGTTCGCCACGACGCCCAACCATCAGTATGATTCTATGGAAGGCTTCCCGCAAGCAAATAATCTTACTGCAGCCCAAGTTGTGCAGCCTGCTGTTGAGAACAGAGATCGGCATGAGCAGTTTCTTGCCCGAAATGAACGTTATCCTCCTGTTAACAATCAATGTGTTGCTTTCCCTGTGATGAATTACCGGAGAGATATTCCAGTGACCGGGGTAGTAGATCCAAGAGCTCTTGACTATGGTAGAAGAGTCCGAGTGTTGGAAGAGCAAATGAAAGCCTTGGAAGCGAAAGATGTCGTTAACCTGGATGCTGTAGCCATGTGCTTGGTCCCTGACCTCGTATTGCCGTACAAGTTCAAAATGCCGGAATTTGAAAAATACACAGGAGATAGCTGTCCGAAGCTGCACTTGATGATGTTTTGTCGAAGGATGACTTCGTTTGTGCGAAATGACAAATTGATGATCCATTGCTTTCAGTATAGCCTGACTGGGGCATCGTTGAGATGGTATGTGCAATTAGAGAGTAATCAGATTCGATCTTGGATAGATTTAGCCAGAGCTTTCATGAAGCAGTACGATTACAACTTGGATTTGACTCCTAATCTCGTAGATCTGCAAGAATTGTCTCAGGCAGAGAATGAATCATTCAGAGCGTATTTGCGAAGATGGAAAGAATTAGCTGCTAGTGTTCAACCACCGCTTCCGGAAAGAGAACTGGTTGACATCTTCTTGGGTACTCTGAAAGGCCATTATTTTGACAAATTGTTAAGTTGCACAAGCTTTGTGGGCCTAATGAGGCTGGGAGAGATTGTTGAGAGAGGACTCAGGAGTGGAAAGTTTCGAGGTGTTCCTTACGTCCCAGTTAATAAGATTGAGTCAGTTGTCAGTTCTCAAGAAGAGTGGGAAGGAGATGATGCCACCTCAGAATCTCTAGCATCTCAGGATCAGTTTTCAGACACTTCAAGTCAACGATCATCCTATCGCCGATCGCGTCAGCATGCTCCACGAAGACCAAGGAAGCCTGAAAGGCAGTTTACTCAGCTACCAGTATCGAACAGTCAGTTGTTGCCAGATCTGGTCAAAAGTGGATTGATAGTGCCGAAAGAGACTAAGCCGGTGATTCCACCGTATCCTACGGGTTTTGATGCCAGCGCCCGCTGTGAGTACCATGTTGGGGCACAGGGGCATTCCACCAATGATTGTAAGGTGCTTAGAAGCCAGATTCAAGATCTGTTAGACTCTAGCCGTATTTGCATCACTTCTCAGGGTTGTGTTCAGATTAATGATTTTCCATCTTCCAGTTATGCGGGTTCGTCAGTTAATGTCATGGAAGACTCCACAGGAAGTGTGTGCTCTGAAGATTGTCCATCAGAGAGTTCAGTTGAATATGGGGGAAGTTTCTAGAGGCTTCTGTGCCGGGTGTCGCATCTGTTTTCCCTGCCTAACCCGTTTAGCTTTTGTGCACTAGTATTTGCCGACCACCACCAGGATTGTTGGCTGGGGTCGTTATATTCAGACTCATTTGTGCTTACCTGCTGATTTTGTTGGTTGTACCTATGTGGGAGATGTTTGTCTGTGTGCTTATAGCTTGAGTTTCTCTTTATCTCGTTGTGAATATGTGTTTGCTTGCTGCGCTGCATTGTTATTTAGCAGGTATATCGGAACCGTGGGTCTTATTTCCTCATCGTCCAGTTTATTGCAGGAATTCTTTCAGAGATATGGAACAGAATCAGTTTGAATTGATCGAAGTCCGAAGCCAGCTGGGGCAGATGATGAAAGACATGCAAGAGATGCGTCTGGAGCAGAAGATTCTCAAAGAGGAGAACAGTCAGCTGAAGACCCAAGTGAGCTTGATCATGGAGGTAGTCAAGAATGTGCTTAGGAAAGAAGACGATCAGCTAATTGAAGCCGCAATGAAGAAGCTCGCGCCACCTGTGCATGTGGAACCTGAGCAGCAGCAACAGAAGATGCATCCGGTTCAGCGGAAGATCCAGGAAGGGAAGCCAAGGAGAATATTTGAGGCACCACCTATGACCTATGCTGAGCTTTTGCAGATCTTATTGAGGTTTAATCTGGTGGAGAAAAGAATGTTGACACAACCAACGAAAGCGTTTCCTCAAGGGTACGATGCCAGTAAGCAATGTGATTTTCATTCCGGGGCATTCGGACATGACATCGAGGGTTGTCATGCTTTTAAGCACAATGTTCAAGATTTGATTGACTCGCACGATATTGAATTCACGCCGGGCGGCGTAGCTGTGCATATTGCTCCAGTCTCAGTCGATGCTAAGATGACAGATGTTTCCAAAGCTGCAGTGGGTCAGAAGCGTATCCTGGATTCCATGGTGTCAGAATCTCCAGGCCCACAATTGTTGCCTATTCCTGGGGCAGATCTAAGAAAGAAAATGGTTAAGCATAAGGAGAGCGCTAATCAGTACATTGAAGGTCAAGAAACCGATGTTGCATTTGCTACAAAGGGTGTTCAAGGGTCAACCCGATATCAGCAGCAGCAGCCTCAGCAGGGGGCACAGCAAACTCAACGAAGATTCCAGGGTGGCAAGCCGAGAAGAGTGTTTGAGAAGCCTCCCTCAACATATGCTGATTTATTGCAGACATTGTTGGGATTGAATATGGTAGAGACAAGAACTCTGGCACCAATAACGGGAACTCCCCCGTTTGGTTATGACGCAAGCAAGCACTGTGAGTTTCATTCTGGAGCCCCGGGTCACGATATAGAAGGCTGCCACGCTTTTAAGCACCAAGTGCAGGATTTGCTTGATAGTGCAGCAATCAGCTTCGGGCCAAGAGGCCCCAAATCATCTGAATGAAGGAGGAAGGGCTCTATAATTTGGCTGGGTCGTTGAAAGCAGATCAAGGCAACAGCGAATTGTCTCTAATAAGGATAGCTGGTTCAGCAGCAGGGCAGATGCAAAAGCCCGGTTCTCAGAAGCTAGCATATTTTCTTTGTTTTAGCTTGCCATTTCTTTACATTTGTAGTTGCTTTCCTGTTTGAATTTGTAAACTTGTTTGTAAAACTTGTTGTTTTCATTCAAATTGATGATAATGAAATAAATATGCATGTTTTGATTGAATCCAATCGTGTTCACTAACTGTTTTGCAAATATCCAACACTTGGTCAAGAAGAATTTGGGGAGGATGACGAAAATGACCGACATGCAACTACCGATATTGTATGCTTTTGAAATAAACCTGTTGATGATGTACAGGCATTGTTTCAAATCCCTAAACACCGGAGATATAAGGAAGATAATCCCTTGTCAACCCCTTTGAGCCTTGTAGTAGGAGTTCTTTCTGAAAACGAAAAACCCTCAATCTTAACCTGGGGCAGGGTAGGTGTTAGCTAATTTGACCGAGCGTCCAAATTGCAAAAGGAGTGTCCGTTCAAGGATTAATCACATCCTTAGAGGTCGTGCCTAAAAGACCACAGTGTTTCAATCAAGAGTGGGACAGCCACATCATTCCCAAAGAGTCAAACAACCAGTGTCGCACGACTTGTTCGAAAGAAAAAATGGAAAAAGAAATCAAAAAGCCCGCTAAGTCGAGAAAACTTCAAAACAAATGACTTAGGCAAAAATGAGGGCATCCCGCTGGACTTAAAAGAATCAAAAGAAACTCAAAAGGAGTCAGTCCAGGCAAAAGTTAGGGATATGAAAAGAAACGATCAAAAGGAAAAATCCTCGATGGAAATACGAGTCGTGTGACCACAAACGTCAAAGACGAAAGAGTGAGTGGCTGTCACTCCAAAATCCAAAAGTTTCTCGAACTATCATTCCTATTTTTTCAGCCTCTGAGAGGTGAGCGCTAGGGTCGAATTAGCTGAACGTAGGATGGGAGAACATCAAGACGAATGGGTGGGTTAAAATAAACTTTGAGCCTTTATCCTTTCTTTCAAACCGTGAACCTGACCATGTTACAACCTTCAAAAGTCCTAATTGAAGCAGGTTGTTTCGAAAGCATACTCCGGTAAAGGTCGCGTCGATTCTGACTCCTAAAAAGGTGCCTCTTACCATGTTGGTACTAATGTGGATAAATGTTGTGTGCATTATATGCCATGAACTGTTTTTCCTTTTCCCAGTGAACAGATTGGATGTCAAAGCTGTCATATGTGTTGCATTAATACATCTTTTTATGCATAACAACTTGTTTTACTTGCGAGTAAGCGCTTGACAGCAGAAAAGCTTCCTACAATGGAAAGTATGGTCAAGATAGAATGCAGAACGCCCGAATGTTCCGAGAGCAGGGGCAGGCTTTGTTGTGATCCCCAGTCAGGTCAGCTTTTCGAAGTCAGTTATTCTGGGGCAATCAGATTGAGATTCGGTGAATACGTCGTAGTTAGGAGGTACTACTCTGAATCAGATAATCGGGGCAAAGTCATGGCAGTCAGGAGCAGATCATCTTAAGCGCGCAAGGGTTGTGCGAGAAGCAGGTGAGGTGAAGTATCTCTCAGAAGTTCAGAACACTGAGGCATGTTATATCAGACCATCAGGGCTCAGATTTGCAGATTTCCTTTCAGGGACTATCCCCACAGATGTCCTATAAGCTGGGGCATATCAGAAGCAAAAGGATTGTTGTTCTCCGTACCAGCAAGGCCATTCAGAGTTATTCGAGCAGATGCAGTCGATTTTCGAGAGCGAGATGAATGCGGGAAGTCGTGTCACTATCCCTTGACTCTTCACTAAAAGGCTGTGTATCCAGAAAGAATATTTTCCAGCATTAGTTGTACCTGACCCAGTAAGATAAGCTTAAGAGCTCAAATTCATGTTTGCGATTACTATGAAGCCCATCCGTGTTCGCGCATCAATTTCCAGATCCGAGCTTCATCAGCGCGCAGGAGGACTCCCTCCGTTGCCTCCAGCAAAGTCCAATTCACCATTGGCATGGATAAGCTATCCCTAGAGGAGTCTAATCATATTCAGCACATCTGCTATTTAGCAGTGGAATCATATACCCCAGCAGGGTATTACTTCGTTGAGGCGTTCGGTTAAGTTCCCAATATCCCCAGCAGAGTTGATTTCACTCTCCCAGCATTTATTTTGCTAGGACGATTCAGTGATATCCGGGTTATCCCCATCAAAGTTGGCCTCGCCTTCAGCATTTATTTTGCTGAAGTGGTTTTCTGTACCCGGCCTTCTCCGGCAGCTCGAGCCTGTATTAGCATATTGCATGCATTATCATATTTGCATCATACTTGCATATCATGGCCAAAATGCGTAGCATTTCCGTCCAGAATGGAGCATTACGCTGTAGAAAGACTAAAGCATTTGCATGTGCATACAAAGCATAAGTCAGGTTTTATATCAGCCTCATATGGCGCGTGAATCACTCTGTGATCAGTTCAGGGACATTTATCCAGCAACAGTATTCAGACGATTCAGCGGATTATTTGTATCTCAAATCAGACAACGATTATGCTTTGATCAGTCAGTCATCTGATGTTGATAAGCTTTTCTTCCCGTCAATTCATATTGACGATGTGTTCCTCCAATGAGTGGATTTCTCTGTCTATCATTAGACGTTTTGAGTACGAATGTGGTTTTCTTTCCGTCTATCCATAGACGATGTGAAGTTGCGGATGGTCGCAGTAAGGTTTCAAGAAGGGGTTTCCCCCAGGATGTGCTTTTCTTCCCATCTATCAGTAGACGATGTGAAGTTTTGATGGATTTTCAATAAGGTTCAAAATAGGGTTTCTCCAGCAAGTGACTTTTCTTTCCGTCTGTCAGCAGACGATGTGAAGTTTCGAGTTACTGTCCAGCAGTTTTCTGATTGTCAGGTCATACAAATGATGAGGTGTTTCCCCAGCGAGTCTTCTTCGGCTATCCTTAGTGGTTGAGGGGTTTCAAAATGATTTTGAATGTTGGTTCTCTTTCTGGTTATTGGATGAGATGACGTTTCAAGAGGTACTTTTCTGACTGTCAATCCTTATTGATGGCGAGGCTCTTCGAAGAATGTTCAGTTTTCGTGATTGTCGATTCTTATTGACGACATGGTTCCTTAAAAGGTGGTTTTTCTTACCGTCGGTCCATACTGACGATGTGGCCCCTTCAAGGATGTTGATCCTTCCATCAATTCCCGTAAACAGAAGGATTCTGAAATTCAAGGGGTGATGTTGAATTACGTAATGGTGACTTTCCGTCTATCCTTAGACGATGTGAGTATGGAGATTAAGAATTTCTTCCCGTCTATCCTTAGACGGTGTGAATTGATTTGTTTCATCAATCAGGATGATTCCGTCTATCCTTAGACGATGTGAATTGATTTGTTCATCAATCAGGATGATGCCGTCTACCCTTAGACGATGTGAGTATGGAGATTATGGTGACTTCCCGTCTATCCATAGACGATGTGTGTATGGAGATTAAGAATGACTTTCCGTCTACCCTTAGACGATGAGAATACTGATTTGTTTCATCAGTCAGGATGATGCCGTCTACCCTTAGACGATGAGAATGTTGATTTGTTTTATCAATCAGGATAATGCCGTCTACCCTTAGACGATGTGAATATGGAGATTATGGTGATGCCGTCTACCCTTAGACGACGTGAATATGGAGATTATGGTGATGCCGTCTACCCTTAGACGATGAGAATATTGATTTGTTTCGTCAATCAGGATGATGCCGTCTACCCTTAGACGATGTGAATGGGGAGATTATGGTGACTTTCTGTCTATCCTTAGACGATGTGTGTATGGAGATTAAGAATTTGATCCCGTCTATCCTTAGACGATGTGAATTGATTTGTCATTATGGTGACTTTCCGTCTATCCTTGGACGATGTGTGTATGGAGATAAGAATTTGATCCCGTCTATCCTTAGGCGATGTGAATTTGGAGATTAATGTTGTCTTTCCGTCTATCATTAGACGAGGTGAGTATTCAATCAGGGTGTCTTCCCGTCCATCTTTGGGCGATGTGAGTATATTTTTCTTACTGCCTATCAGTAGGCAATGTGAAAGGATCAGGTATGTTGTTGTAACCCTCAGGGTTTGTTACATGGGGTATCATAAGCAACGGGTATTCAATCAGGAGTTCTTTATCAGATGATTAATCAGTTTGGTGCCGCAATGACTGGACTCGGTTTTCTGGACTTTATTCCCCAAGCAGTTTACAGTATATGCTCGCGGTTGGCAAATTTTCGGGTTTCATTTGTATTCAACCGTCTCGTACCTCTGAATGTTTGAAGGCTGAGCGCTCTTCAAACCCTTCAGGTCCAAGTCGCTTGAATAGGGGCAGCTGTTGCACCCTAAAATTTGACCAACCGATTCTCCTATCTGACTCATGGTTTAAATTCATATTCGCAGCTCAGATGTATGATTTTTGTGCACAAGCAGGGGATATCAGAGTTTACAGCTTGATTTTTGTCTATCAGATATGGCAGACCCAGTCCAGATCACCAGGGTTTTATTTTCAGGAAGTTGCGTGCTCCTCGGTGATTTTTCAGTGATTTTGAGGATATTCTGATGCCCGGGGCTCTCTGTTCGATTCGATCTGGTCTCGTGCGCTCTTTCATGGCGGTCATTTGCATTCATCTGCATTTTTAGGATTTTTATAGGCTTTTGTGAGTTTTTAACAGGCTTTATAGATTTTTCTGGAATTTAAATAGGTCTATAGAATATTTTAATAGCTTAATTCTCTTTTTTGGGATTTTATAGGATTTTTAAATAGTTTTTAGAATAATAAAGAAAAAGGGGAATATAGTTTTTCTTTTATTACTAATAGATAATAATAGTTTAGAATTTTATAGGTTTTTTAAATAGGTTAATTGTTTTTAAATCATTTTTAGGAATTTTGTATAGATTTTTAAATAGATTTTAATGTTTTTAGATAATATAGAAATAATATAGTTTCTTTTATTAATAGTAGATACTAGCATTAAATAATATTAGAAGTTTAATAGAGTTAGTAGAGATATAGAATTAATTAGACTTTAATTGACTTTTAGAGTTTAATTAGGTTTAATTGACTTTTTAGAGTTTAATTAGGATAATATAGACTTTTAATCATTTTTAGAGTTTAATTAGGTTAATTGACTTTTTAGGGTTTAATTAGGTTAATTGACTTTTTAGAGTTTAATTAGACTTTTAATCATTTTTAGAGTTTAATTAGGTTAATTGATTTTTATAGAGTTAATTAGGGTTAATGTTTTGTTTAGTGGTCATTAGTTTAATCAGGATATTAATCAATTCTTTTTTTGGGTTTTTTATTCATTTTTTCGTATGGGCCCAAGGGAGGGTTTGTTTTTGTCAAGGTCCAATTCTCAATTCAGCAAAGGATTGTCCAAAAAAAATCCAACGCAGCCCAAATGTCCAGCGCAGGTCAGAAACTTCCAGAAGGATCCAGATTTCTCAGTGCAATAAATAGGGCCACGTGTAGCACACAGAGAGGTCCCACGCGTTTCTCAATCTCCACGCCACCACAGCCACTCAGAGCTCCCAGACTCCTCCACGCGTCCACAGGTGTCCCCACCACTCTCTCTCTCTCTCTGCGCATGCGCGCCATCTGTCCTCCCCACATCCCTCACCGGAGATTCACCAGAACACCACCGGCGGCCATGCAAACGCCCTAGCACACCGCCGGCCACCGCCAACAGACTCCGGCCACCGTCTCACTCGCCGGAATCTGCAAACACCAGGAAATCCTCAGATCTTCTTCTTCCTCCCCAGATCTCCTCCGTCACCTTCCTCTTCTCATCGCCGGAAACTTCAATCTCCATCAATCCATCCAAACCTTCAACAACCTTCGTACACATTTCTCCAGAAATCACCTTGAACCTTCATACCTTCATCCAAGATTTTTCCAGAAACACATCAATCCTCCATCAAATTTCCCAGAACAACTTCAATTTCCAGAATCCACTCCAACAGACATTCATCCTTCAAGCAGTATCTCCAGAAACGTCATTCCTCGTCCAATCTTCAAGAATCCACGAAGTTTTCTCCAGAAATCTTCAAGATCCCAGCGAACTCCTTCAACCTTCTTCAGTTCCAGGATCTTCGTCATTCCTCCAGGTTTGTTCATCCTCCTTGCAATTTGTTTACTCATGCGTGGTTAGGGTTTGGGTGAATCGTTGTTGATATGACTCTAGCATAAACTGTTGAGGCCTGTTTTCGATCTGGGAGTGTTAGATGAAAGTTTGATTTCAGGTGTGATAGTGGATTAAAGTGTGATTTTAGTTCATGATGTGTGAGGATCTGAGTTTGTTTTGGGAATCTTCGAGAGTTGCAGAGGGGAGATTTGGGAGATGAGCGCAGTTAGGGTTTAGAAGTGTGAACAGTACTAGGGTTAGGGAAGGAGGAGTAGTTTTGTTCAGCAGAGTAACTGGATTAGGGTTTGTTTGGACTGGGCTTAAGCCCAAACGCGTCTTCTGAACGCACACCCCCTCAATTGATCATTCCCCCCAGCGTGCGTGAGAGATCTGAATGGCTGAGTTGGGCCTTAGGCCCCAAATTGCTAACTGCGCCCCCTGGGCGTAAGCCCAGTAATAATATTAACTGGAATTTGCTAGCGCTGCACCCCCTATAGGTTTTTTTCTGATTGTTTTGATTTCAAACCTGGGCCTTACGCCCTTTGCTTCTACCACCCCCAGCATAGGCCCAATGTAGATAATAACCTGAATATCTTGCTATTTGAACCCCCATGTCATTTCCTTTTATTTTTTTGATATTCTTTTATATTTTCATAGTTGTAAATAAATCATAATAAATTGAATATAATTGTTTTTTTTAATAATTCTTGTTTCTACCATTTCATGAAAATGTTAAGAGAATTAAATAAAAATAAAAATGGCATTTTATTTTTATTTCCTATTTTTGTGCATATTTTCCAATTAATTGATTTTGTTTAATATTTTCAATGCATGCATATCATTAGAAAATTCATAAAAAATGGTAGATTTAGTCAAATAATTTCGTTCTTTTTTCTGTAGACTCGTAATTCAGTGTAGAATTTTATAATACAAAAATATTAGCTTAATCATGCATTGTCATTTTAATTGCATTTTTTCACTGTTATTGATGTTGAATAAACTGGTCTGTGGATATGCCTGTGTTGCTGATTTTATTTCTTTCATCTGGTGTTGAATTTTGTTCTGATTTTTCAGTATGCTGTCCTAGAGCCATGTAGGTCTCCCATTAGATTTTTGATAGATTTTTGTAGGGTATTCTGATGTGATTTGTCTGAGCCTGAAGATAGGAGAAGTCTTGATGACTTCTGACTTTGAAGTTCAATTGTGGTTGAACTTCAGAGATAGTCTCTTGTGGTTTCTTGGCTTGTGGGTTCTTCTTGAAGGTGGGAGCTGATTGAAGTCCTGTTGGAGCTTGCAGAGTTGCAGTGGATTGAGGCTTAGTCTAGGAGCTTGTTTTCTGTTTGTGAGGTTCGAGATCCTGAAGTTTGAAGGGTGTTTATGGTACTTTCCTGAGGGAGGCACTATGAATGACTTTCATCCTTCCTTCTCACCTCTTTCTTAAGTATCCAATGATGTCGGAGCCGACTTGTGAGTTTAATTCCTCCTGAGGAGGGATGTAAACTGATCACATGTTGTTGAGCCACATGGGATACGATTCCTAAGTGGAAGCCTCCTAGTACTTTCCTGAGGAAGGTCCTATGGGTCTATTCACTTAGTTCCATTAGTTTATCTAGGATTTCTTAAGTATCCAGTGATGTAGGAGCCAACTTGTGAGTTTAATCTCTCCTGAGGAGGAATGTAAACTGATCACAGTTGTTGAGCCACGTAGGGTACAATTCCTAAGTGTCAGTCTACTAGTACTTTCCCGAGGAAGGTCCTATGAGCCTGCTCACTTAGTTCCCCTAGTGCATATAGGTATTTCTCAAGTATCCCGTGATGCCGGAGCCTTCATGTGAGTTTAATTTCTCCTGAGGAGGAATGTAAACTGATCACAGTTGTCGAGCCGCATAGGATATGACTCCTGAGTAGTAACCTCCTGGTACTTTCCTGAGGAAAGCACTATGAGCTTGTCTGCTTAGCTTCCTTTTCTCTGGTAAGCTTGTTCTGAAGCTTGGAGACTGGGATTGATTCCTCTTGCTTAGGTTTTGATTAGAGTTGTTGCTTAGATCCTTGCTTAGGGTGTTGGATAGAGTTCTGTTTAGAGATGGATTAGGAGCTTGTTTCAGGTTTGTTAGAGGCCCTGCCTAGGGTTAGTCTCTTTGTATTGTTTGACTTGTATGATGTTATGTTGCATTAGACTTAGGTATTCATCTAGATAGTTCTGAATAGGTGCATCTTAGAAGTAGACTTTGTGTGCATAAGAAGTTGAGGTGGTCCTCCTTCTGCTTGTTTGTTATTGCGTGGCTTTGCTTGTTGGTATTTGGTAGAGCTGAGCTCCCTTGCCTTTGTGGTTTGCAGCCTCCGTGCTTTGTTTGTCTAGTTGTTGCATTCATGCATATTTTCAGTATTCATTTACGTTGCAGTTTCTTGTTTGTAGTTTAGTCCTGTTGCCATGTTCCCTTAGGAGCTCTGACTTCTCCGCTGCGGAGTTGTTATGATAGACATTAGGATGGTCAACCAGGTGTGATAGCAGTAGGTAGATTCCTCTGTTTCAGCTATAGTTCTAGGGTTTCCCTTTCCTTTCTGTAGGAGCTTTGGAGTAGCTTGATCCGTAGTTAGCTGAACTACAGCTGCTCTGATTCTTCGTTCCAGACGAAGATATGTAGGCATAGGATGCGATATCCTAGCGAGCACACTAACGACTAACCTTTGTTCTCTCGCGGCTGTGCGATCGAGACTTTCCCGCTAACGACTAATTGTTATCCTTTTCTGTTGCCCGAGTGCATTTGAGACCAGATCATAGTTGTAGGTTCCCGAGCCTTAGAGACCAGTTTGTTTCCTCACTGCTGTGTGAGAGTCCCTGTTTACCCGTAGTTAGCCGAACTACGTTTGCTCTGATCTTTCATTCCAGATGGAAGTACGTAGGCACAGGACGCGATGTCCTGGCGAGCATCCTTTCCCCCGTTTAGACGTAGGAAGTCGAACTACGTTGACTCTGACTTTCCCATTGCACGAGGGAATACGTAGGCCCAGAACACCGTATGTTCTGTCGAGTCCTGTCCTTTTATTTTCTTTTCAGACCAGCCAGTAGCGTAGATAGATAACACACCCTTTTACCTATAAACTCCAAGCGTGGATCCCGTCGAGTACGACGGACGTGAGGGGTGCTAATACCTTCCCCTTGCGTAACCGACTCCCGAATCCAGGTTTTGGTTGCGATGACCATACCTTTTTCCCGTCTTTGCGAGGTTTACTTCGAGCGTTTCCTTTCCCGCTCTGAGGGATAAATAACGCACGGTGGCGACTCTCCTGTCAAGCCGGCGCCGATTTTCGCAGTAGCGACATATATTAATGTGACTCAACAACTCAATGCAACTCATGCAATGCGGTACCGACTTTCGTTATCTTTTTTTCGGTTTTTACATTAAACCGGGTCCACACTTCTAGACCGATAACCCGTTATCTTTTTTCGGTTTTTACATTAAACCGGGTCCACACTTCTAGACCGATAACCACAAAAGCCCGTCCTCTAAGCCTTCAAACCTACACTTCTAGGTTTGGGACAAGCCACTAGTTTCCACGAAACTAACAGACATTGCCTCTTGACTAAATGATGCATGTACAATCAACCACAACAAATGCACTTAAGACCGACATCTTAATCTCATGCATTCGAATAATTCACCCCTTCGAGAATTTCATCATGATTGCACATACAACATATATCAAACATTTATCAATGTATTCACTTCACACATCATCATCATATTCAACAACAATGCACACATATCACATATGTTCCCATGCATTTACACAACAATCGCATATAAATATGCACTCACAATTCATTAGACAATACACATACATTCATCATTGTATTCACATGTACTTCTAATTATCACAATTAATGCGCATCGCATATCAACTAGGATTCACGCCCGTAGGCTACCCACAGCACACATCATCACAATAAATCATATCTATATCATATCATAGAGGTATTAACCTATGAGAGGCAACCAAACCATCTCCACATGAACAACACAGCAAAAGAAAAATGTTGTCACATTCGCCTTCATTCGCCTGGCGAACCCTCGCAGCGAACCTTCGCCTGGCCTTCGCCTGGCGAACTCTCTCAGCGAACACTCGCTAGGCTTCGCCTGGCGAGACTTCCCAGCGAGCCTAAGTCAGTAGCTACTGACTTCATTCGCCACCATTCGCCAGCACCTTCGCCGGGCTAACCTTCGCTATCCACCTTCGCCTGGCGAACTTGCCAGCGAAGTCCACTGGGATTTAACTTATAATTATTCGCCAACATTCGCTGAGCTTCGCCTAGCGAAGCTTCGCCTTTGCTCGCCTGGCGAGAGCCAGCGAACCTGCGCAGAACAGAATCACACTCTGCTCCTCCTTCACCAATCCATCATCAACCCTCTCTTACACATCCAAATCAGTGTAAACAGCATCAATACATGTTACCCGACTATTCTACGGCATTATTGCTCAGTTTCAACCGATTAAATCATCAATCTACCGATTATCCAACATTTTGCCCTAAATGGAAAGTGATGGAAACTCTACCAAAACCCCAACCCAACATACATAACATCATACAATGATCAAATAGAAACATTTCTCACCCTTACCTCGATTAATCGGAGCTTTGATGTTGGTTCTTGATGATTTCCACTTTTCCTCTTCTTCTCCTCTCTTTCTCTTCTTTCTTCTTTCTTTCCTCTTTCTCTCCAAATGTTTTCTATCTTTCTTTTCTTTTCTTTCTCTCTTATATATTCCTTTTATTTTCTTTCCTTCCAATTTCCTCCTCAATTCTCTATTAACTCCAATTAATAAAAATTAATTTCCAACATAATAAAAAACCCCACTAAATCAATTAATTACTACAATTAATTATTTAATGAAATTTGGGCTGTTACAGGGTGCGTATAGGAATACGTTGGGCCCAATGAATTAATCAGAAAACACTTAAAAATCAAAAGAAAAATAATAAAACGACGGTGTGAAAAGAAATCAAATTCAGTTCATTCTACGCTATTGGGCCTGATGGGGTGGGAATAGCAAAATTCACTTAAAGCCCAGAAACTTCTACTTAAATGAAACGCAACGTTTCGCTGGTTTCAGAAATCCCTCCAATTTCGTTTTTAAATGTGAGCCGTCCGATCTGTTCCTTGGTCAATGAGTCTGCGCGCATCTAAGGGTTGTGGGTTATCTTCAACCTTGGGCAACCTAGGGTTTGCAGAATCCATTAAAACACGAGCTCCATGCACAAAACTTCTACTCCATCGTTCTCCTTCGTCTCTCGTCCAAAATCCACAACGTAAAAACCAAACTTGCTCAGAATTTCACAATGAACACGACTATGGCATTGGATTTCAATGAAACACTCTAAATCATGCAACCCGAATGGTGTAACCTCATGAACTCAAAATGTGATCAGTTTTCCACTTCAGCCAAACTCAACATTCTTTACATGAAAATGATCCTCGTGTTACACTCACTAA
This sequence comes from Lathyrus sativus, assembly GCA_963859935.3. Lineage (NCBI taxonomy): Eukaryota > Viridiplantae > Streptophyta > Magnoliopsida > Fabales > Fabaceae > Lathyrus > Lathyrus sativus. The sequence goes on from OZ012741.1 coordinate 356,718,725, forward strand.
AATCAGCCATAAATCGTGCCTTAACACTCAATATATAGCACAATCTTGCTCCATCAAGAATTGACCTCCATGAATGAAACTTCTCCAATTGGTCTCAAACTCATCAAAAATGACCACCTAATTGTCTCTAACAGTTTCACACTAATAATTAACCCTAGCCATGCCTAGATTGAGGTGTAGAAATGGTTTTGCATACCTTGCTTGTTGAAATGGTAGGTGGTGAAAATCTTTGATTCGAGCCTTGAAACTCTTCAAGAATGTTCCCTAGATGATGAATCTTCCTATGTTTGCAGAAGATTTGATGTAGAAAACTTGTACTTCAAGATCCAATGCAATTTGCCTTCTTGCAAATTCAATGGGAATACTTCAAACCTTCATCAATGGAGCTTCACTCTAGCATGAACACACTCAGGAATGTCTATGGAGAAGATTTGTGGAGAAAAATGAAATGGCAATGAAGAGAAATATGAAGTTTGAATATGATTTGCAATTGAGGAATTTTGATCTCAATCTCTCTTTTCTACCACAATCAACACCAACCCTGCCTCAATGCAAGTTGTATCCAATATATAGAGAGGTTTAGAAAAGTCTAGAACCTCCTAGAATCATCTAGTAAGAACTTGAATTTTTCATGCAATGGTATTATGCATTTCCATTTCTCACCACTTGGTATATCATGACAAAACCCTTGCAATCTTACCATTCTGCCTTGAATTTCTCCTTACATGAGATATGTGATAAGATACAATGCATATCTTCCTTGTTTATTAGGCTTTTTCTTGTTTTGGTTTGGTACCTTCATGTGCAAGTAATCAATTTCCAAAGCAACCCTATGATGCAAGTCTCAAATCAAAATTGTGGCTGAACCATTGTTCTTAGATTGTCATTTGGAGTCAAAATGACCTATCATATGACATGGTTTGGATTTATAACTTGGGATTTATGATTTTCAATCTCACTTGAATTAACTTATACTTCATTTTTAGGCCATTTTTATCACTTTTTGAAATGTGCCTTTTCAACATCTCATGACCACCCTAATAGCCTTAAAACATCATTCTAAGCAACTTGATGTTGAATATTTTTCCATTTGAAGCTTGGAAGTAGAAGATATGGCCTTATGCTTGAAATGACCTATAACTTCCAAATGACCAAAATGCCCTTGGCTTGTCAAAGCCATAAGTTGAGTTCTACAAATCCTATCAAGGACTTCTAGTACTATCTAGAAAGATAAGAAGATGCTCTTCAACATTCATGTTGACCAAGAGTTCATAGGAATCATCCTACTAGGGCAAAAGTTGGATGCAAGTTGGGTGACTTTCAAGGACCCAGATTCACATACCTCAGATGACCTGTAATTTGTCAAAACCATAACTTGAGCTCCACAAATCCTATCAAGGACTTATACTACTCAAATTAAAGCTAATAACAAGATCTACAACATTCATGTTGTGGGGAAGATGAGATGACAACCACATCTTGAGCTAAAACTGCCTGGAAGATAGGGATCAAACTAGGGGATTTTGCACTGTCAATCCTTGGAAACCCTAGCTTAAAACTTCTCAAACTCCTCAATCATGATGAGTTGGTCTAGGAATCATCCTTATAGTATCTCAATACATCATTCCATGATCACATGGCCCTTGGATTAGGTCTCAACCTTCTCCAAATCTTCAGTTGACCTAGGGTTGACCCAGTCAAACCCTAATTCTACCATTCATGGTTGAATCTTCTGAATTCTCGCACAATAACCTCTCTGGGCTTCATGATGGCTTTCAAGACATCTCATAAGCTTTCTCAAAGCTTCAAGTTTATCCTCATAGTCTCAGAATCATCTGAGGAGCACCCACAACTCTCAAGTTATGAGGCACACAACCTTGGTTTCAACCAATTCCTCTGAGGATCTCTTGAGCTTTCTGACAAAGGTATCCACCTTCAAACACTTGATGGGTAAATAAATGTTGGTCAAATTTTGGGGTGCAACAGCTGCCCCTATTCAAACGGCTTGAACCTGATTGGGTGAGGAGCGAACGGCTCTCAGCCAATCAAGGTGCGAGACGGTTGAATACCGGTAAACCCGGAAATTTGCCAACTGCACGAGCACACGGTACTCTGAGGGGAACAGATCTTTGAAAACTGAAATAGTAGCTGCATGGCAACTAGCTGGAGAAATACTGACCTGACATCGTCGTCAGTTATCCACATTAAATTCTTCTGACATTGTCATCAGACAACCAAAACACCCGACATCGCCGTCGGAAGACTGAATCATCTGACATCGTCGCCAGAAACAAACATACCCAACATCGTTGCTGGAAACAAACAAAACACCCAACATCGCCGCTGGAAAACTGAATTATCTGAGAAACACCCAAAATCACCGCCGGAAACAAACATCCAACATACCCAACATCGCCGCTGGAGAACTAGAGAATCTGCCAAATACCCAACATCGCCGCTGGAGAACTAAATCAATCTGACCTCGCTGCCAGAAACAACACACCCAACATCGCCGCCGGAACACTAAATCATCTGACATCGCCGCCAGAAACAAACAAAACTCTGAAAAACACCCAACATCGCCGCTGGAGAAAGAAACCACCTGACATCGTCGCCAGACACAAATATCCAACATCGCCGTCAGACCACTAAAACAGAATACCCAACATCGCCGCTGGAGAACTAAATCATCTGACATCGCCGTCAGACCACTAAAACAGAATACCCAACATCGCCGCTGGAGAACTAAATCATCTGACATCGCCGTCAGAAACAACCATGACTCTGAGAGACCCTCGACATCGCCGTCGAACAAATATAATCTCTGTTGGGGAGCTAAAGAGTCTGACATCGCCGTCAAACATAATCTCCTGACATCGCCGCCAGAAACAAACATCCAACATCGCCGCTGGAAACAAACATCCAACATCGCCGCTGGAGAATCGAAAATATTCTGACCTCGCCGTCAAACATCCAACATCGCTGCTGGAAAAAAGCATAATCTGACCTCGCCGTCGAAAAAAACATCCAATATCGCCGCTGGAAACAAACATGATACGACCTCGCCGTCACAAAAAACATCCAACCTCGCCGCTGGAAAACTAAATCAACTGACATTGCTTCCAGAGTGAAGAAACTTCATTGGGGAAATGGGTTACAGGGTAACCGGTGACACATAGCCGATCATGCCATCAGGCATTCAAAGAACACTGTCGGGCATCAGCCGGACTTCAACCATCAGGTTGATCATGCCCTCAGGAATTCCGCATTAGCTGAGAGAACTTCTTCATTAACACGGTCAGACTTCAATCATGGAGTCTTCAAGGGAGGTTCCAACTTCGCCGTCGGAAACCTGCTGGGGAGGACGCTTCGCCGCTGGGGATCTGGAGAACTATCAAGTAACTCCGCTCCGAGGGTCCAGAAATCATTCTGGAGAAACACTCTGCTGAGGACTTCAAGAATCATCAAATAACTCTGTCGGGGACCTTCAAGAATCATCTTGAACTGATAACCATTCTGAGCAAACACTCTGTCGGGGATTCCAGGAATCATCCTGGGCAACTCTTGTCGGGGACAAACCAATCATGGCTTGATCAGCTCCCAAGGATTCGGCTCTCTTGGGGCTTCAGGAATCATCCTGGGCGACTTTACTGGGGACGCTACTAGGGAGCTTAAGAATCATCTTAAGCACAGGGCCCTGCTGAGGAATTCAAGAATCGTCTTGAACTGAAGACTTCGTTGGGGATCTCGAGAATCATCTTGAGCAAGCGACTCTGGGGACTGTGTCAGGAATCATCCTGAGCAACTGATCCTTCGGCGGAACACCTGCAAAACAAAAACGGTAACAACCTAGACCATGTTTATTATGCATATGCTTCGGCGCCATGCTCCACACGGTGAAAATGCTATGCGTTTATGATACATGCTATGCAATCATGCATAATGATGCGCTCCCGTCAGCAAACTAAATGTCGAGGGGGAAATCCTTCTGTCAAGGAGAAAGAGCTACTCAGATAGAGGGATCATCCTGCTGAGGAGAACATAGTCACGCCAATAGCAATTGGACTCCGTCTGGGGAAATGATCTTCCGTTGACTGCTGCAGGGGGACGAAGCTCTACGAGAACCTGGACCTGCTGAGGGAAAACGATGTCAATCGCTGGAATAAACTGCGTGGCCTTCTCGGCTACTCTTCTGGAGATAAGACTCTGTGGGGAAACAACTTCAGCTGCTCAACACTCCACTGGGGAAAAACCAATCATGGTCTGATCAACTTCCAAGGATTCGACTCTCTTGATGATCTGCAAACTCGGCTGGGGAAGGAGAAATCATTCTGCTTCGCTAGAGAGAGTACAACTCTAGGGGGAATACAGCATCAGCTGCTCAACGCTCTGCTAGGGAAAACTACTCATGGTCCCAACTGCTTCCAAGGACTCGACTCTCTTGGGGACCTGCGGACTCAGCCGGGGAGAGAGAAATCATTCTACTTCACTGGAGAGTACGAATTTGATGAGGAATTTCAATTCTGCTGGGGAAGAAGGAATCGTCCGCCTTCGGGGAAGAGTACAACTCTGCAGGGGAGTACAGCATCAGCTGTTCCAACACTCTACTGGGGAAGAGGGAATCATCCGACCTCGGGAGAGAGAATACAATTCTGGTGGGGAATCTCAATTCCGCTGGAAACTTCAGTCTGGCACCATCAGTCGCTGCATACTTCGGCGTACGAACAATTTCCTACGAAACCTGCACTTGTGACCCGGTGCGGGGGGAGAACACGAGCTTCGGCGCCCAAACATTTCTATGAAACTTGCACTTGTGACCCGGTGCTGGGGGAAAACGCGAGCTTCGGCGCCCGAACATAACCATGAAACTTGCACTTGTGACCCGGTGCTGGGGAAGAACACGAGCTTCGGCGCTTGACTCAGCTGAGGAGGTGACATTCCTTCAGGACGCATCGGCTTGGGGAAGAGAATCATCTCTGCCTGGGGAGACATATCAATGCTCACGATCTTGCGTTCAGGCTCTGCGGGGAGAGGCTACTGAACTCTGCTGGAGAAGGAGGAATCGTCCTGCTTCAGGGATGCGCACGGCGCACTGTCTGGAATATGCTACACCTGTAACAACATAAACAAACAGACAAGATACCCTTCTCAAAGGGACCTATCAAGGTTATTATCTCGTGACAATATTCAGGTAATTAATTGTTTCAACAATCAATGGCCTAGGCCAGTAAGTTTATGTATGTGTATTTTATCAAAAACATCGGCGTTTTCATTTGCAAACAAAACAGATAAATGCTAAACAGGCAAACAAAATTGCTGAATAATATGCATTTTATTGATAACGAACCCCTGAATGGGTAAAAATTCTTTACAACAGAGGCAAGCTCCTGGAATGAGGAAGCCGCGCAACAATAAAACATAAATATACATCAGTATATACAAATATCGGCAACGAGGCGTAGACGAACACCATGAGTTGATCCCTCTAAGACCCACTCGACTTCGATACTTCTCCGATGCTTCAGCTTCGAAAGAGATTGATTCAGATAAACGGCCCTCAGGTCCTCCAAACCACTAAACAATGAAAGTCCACACGCGGAATGCAGTCATTTGCTTATTCAAATCCCTAACTTTTGCGTGAACCGCCCTTTACGGGTTTTCAGTTCACCGGGATACCCTTTTTTGCCGAAGCCGCCCAGTGTAGGTTTTTGACTTCACGGGTGTACATTTTTTCAATATATCCCTAATTTTTGCCCGAACCTTTTATTCTGTTTTTGGTTCGCCAGGATGCCCCTTTTTTGCCTGGACTCTCTTTTTTTGTCCAGCGGGTCGCTTTCAAGCAAAGTATTTTTTAACTGCGTCCGCGTTCACCGGGGATGCAAAATCTTCACCATCCATCGTGGATAACAACAAAGCTCCTCCCGAGAAGACCTTGCTGACGACATACGGACCTTCGTAATTCGGAGTCCACTTTCCCCGGTGATCGGAGTGTGGCGGAAGAATCTTCTTCAGGACGAGATCACCCGTCTGAAGGCTTCTAGGACGCACCTTCTTATCATAGGCTTTCTTCATTCGGCTTTGGTACAGACGACCAAACGCAATCGATGCTAACCTCTTCTCGTCCATCAGGCTGAGTTGGTTCAAGCGATTCGTAATCCATTCTGCCTCGTCGAGTTTCACATCAACCAAAACTCGCAAAGAAGGGATATCCACTTCTAACGGTAGGACAACTTCCATACCGTACACTAAGGAGAAAGGAGTTGCCCCAGTCGACGTATGCACCGTCGTACGATAACCGTGCAATGCAAATGGCAGCATCTCGTGCCAATCTTTGTAGGTCACAACCATCTTCTGAACAATCTTCTTTATGTTCTTGTTGGCTGCTTCGACGGCACCATTCATCTTTGGCCGGTAAGGAGATGAGTTGTGATGTTCAATCTTGAAGCTCTGGCACAGCTCCTTCTGTAAGAACAGAGTATGCCTAAGAGGGGGGGTGAATTAGGACTTTTGAAATTTTTCCGGTTTTTATATGGTTCTTGGAAATATACTGGATGGTGTTCTTGGTTATGAAAAGCAGTAAAAACAGAAAGAAAGAAAGACACAGGATTTATAGTGGTTCCCCTCACAATCCGAGAGTACTCCACTCCCCTTTCAACATGAAAGAGAATTTTCACTATTGTTTAAAACAGTACAACCTATCACACCATCAACCGGTGAGGCCTACTATCAAACAATAAAATTCACAAGTGTACAAGAACAATCCTCTTGTAAACACTCACCCTTGTGTCCAACAATCCTGGATCACAAGTCAAAAAATAAAATAATTGTAATGAATTTGGTTTGAGTATAACTGTCAAAGTGATCTTCTTCAATGAATCAAAATTCACTATTTGTAATTTTTCAATACAAGTGTTCAATGAATGTGAAATTTTCAATGCAAGTATGAACACTTTTGAAAAATGAATTTGATTCTAAGACAATTTTAAAAATGAGTATTGGTTTTTTGTTGGTGTGTTTTTCAAAATGAAAAACTCAGAATTTATATCAGTAAAATAACCTTTCACAAAAGGTATGATTTTTAAAAGATTCAAACCATGAAAAGGTATGATTTTAAAATAATTTTTGAACTCAAAACAAAGCAATTTTTCACTGCACGTTCAGTGTTAATCGGTTAACCCATATGGTTAATCGGTTAACACTGGTACGTTAGCCCAGAAAATTCAAAATTCAAAATGGTTAACCGGTTAACCCATATGGTTAATCGGTTAACACTGCTAATTTTCAGAAAAATGCTTTTTTAAAATTAATGTTATACCATTTTAAAGTTTCAAAAAAACATGCTTATGTATTATGCACAAAAGATTGATGTTTTTGAACACTTGTATATCAAATTAGAAAGGTGGATTTGATATACCAGTAATGCAGGCAAGTCTGGAAGAATCAGTTCCATATGTAGCTTGACTTGAAAGATAGCTTGATGACTTTATCTTGATGACTTTGAACGACTTGTCTTTTTGCAATCAAGAGATGACTTTGAGTAGCATTGACATCATCAAAACTTGAGACTGAAGCATGCTTCTACATTCTCCCCCTTTTTGATGATGGCAATCAAAACATGTGGTGCGGTATCTCTTGGTTCTTGATCTGGTTCTCCCCCTATGTCTAGCAACTCCCCCTATCTTAACAGAGAAGAAAAAAAATCTGCACACAGAGAGACATTAACAGAACCAAGCTCTTCTCCCCCTTTGACATCAGCAAAAAGGAAGAGCTTTCACAGAAATCACAAGATAGCAGTATATAGTAATAAGCACATGCAAAGCCAAGTAACCACAAAGCACAAACATAGTACATATAAAATGCAGCAAATGGAAATTGTACTTGTTACAATAAAACATAGTTCAAATGAAAGCATAAAAACTTATAACTAGAAAGCAAAGCAATAAAAACAACAGCAGCAGCATATTCTCTAAACATCCTCATCCGCCATATCCTCCTCCTCTTCTTCTTCATCACTATCAACCTCTTCTTCAATCTCGTCGTCCACAACTCAGGTGCTGGAATGTGGAGGGTTAAGGATGAGGTTTCTAAGGGAGGCAATTGCTCGAGAGGTCTCTCTATGCATATTCATGGATTCTCGATGCTGGTTCATCATGGTTGTGTAGAGAAACTCACTGGTAAGACCCCCTTCAGGCATTGGATAAGCGTGATGCACAGGACCGTCATCAGTATACCTGTAGGTACCGTCAGCTGCCTTGATGATTCCAGTATTCTTCACAATATTAATCTCATTGATCTCGTTGGTTGTAGGTTTCATCTTGGAGGATGGTTCTCTGTTGAGGTCAAGTTCAGTTAATTCCAGAATTCTAGAAACCAAGCGAGCATACGGCAGTCGGGTAATGCAATGAAGTTGTTGCTGCAGATGATACATAATAGTCAAAATCCAATTGACTCTGATGCGATTCTTAATAGCAAAGATCAGCTGCATTTCCAAATCGTTGATTTAAGAGTGATTTGAGTCCTTTGGAATGAGGACATAGCATATAATGTAGTGAAGCATTCGATCAGATACTGTCAGATTCTTGGCATAGCATAGCATACGAGCAGTGCGGGAGTTTGCAATAACCGTTTCTTTTGGGAACCTGCAAATCTGATAGTAATACTCCATTTTATCATAGTTTGCCCAGGGTCCATCTACATGGTTTACACCTTTCCTCAGGAAGCATCCCTTTGATGGAATCTTAAGGTGTCTAGCAAGGGTGGATAAATTCTCAACAAACTCATGATCTCTAATGGTGGACCGGATCATGTGGTTCTCATCCATGTCCAGATATACAGACATTTTATTCATAAAAGCTTTAACCAGATCAGGATAGATAATACCAAAGTCGGTGATGAACTTGTCGATACGCTGATATTCCAACAGAGTAGGAAAATCAAAAGATATTGCAGGAAAAGCTCGAAGATTCACATACTTTACCGGCATAAGTTGACGAACACGCACTTTGAAATCCATCCGTCTCTTTTTGGTGGTTTCCATTGGAATACTGTCGTCATCTGATTCTGATGCAGAATGATGTTCTGGAAGTTTTCCCTTGCCGCGGTTTGATGCTGAAGCCATGGATGGAGGTTTGAGAGGTTGTGGGTTCTGAGGAAGTTAGGGTTTGAGAAGTTGTGGGGAGTTTTTCCAACTTTTAAGAGTGGGAGAGAGAAGTTAGGATTTAAGAGGGAATGTGGATTTTGGATATGGATGTGGATATTTTAAAGAATATGAACCACACAAAATATATAAAGAAAAAATATAAAATTTTCAAAAATTAATTTAATTTTCGTTTCTGATTTTTTGAAAAAAATTAACAGTGTTAATCGGTTAACCATATAGGTTAATCGGTTAACACATTAAAAAATTTAATCAGAATTGAAAATTTAACAGTGTTAATCGGTTAACCCATATGGTTAATCGATTAACATGCTCGAATTTTTGAAAAATACATAAAAACAGAATGCATACACATGAAAACATATCACAATTAATGCATACATATAATAGAGACAAGGATCAGATGTCACCTTCATCAAGAATCCCAAGTTCTCTCCGAATTTTGTAGAATGATTCTTTTCCCAAAGGCTTGGTGAATATGTCGGCGAGTTGGTTGTGTGTGTCGACGAAAGTAACATCAACATCTCTGTTTAATACGTGATCTCGAAGGAAATGATGCCGGATATCGATGTGCTTTGTTCTGGAATGCATAACCGGATTCTTTGTGATATTTATGGCACTAGTATTGTCACATCGTAGAGGAATGCAACCGAGGTCAACACCATAATCCAAAAGTTGTTGTTTCAGCCATAAAATCTGTGCACAGCAACTTCCTGCGGCGATGTATTCTGCTTCGGCGGTGCTGAGTGCTACACAAGCTTGCTTCTTGCAGGCCCATGATACTAGAGCATTTCCAAGAATATGACATGTACCACTTGTACTTTTTCTATCGGTTTTGCATCCTGCATAGTCAGCGTCAGAATAACCAACTAAAGAACAAATACTACCTTTAGGATACCATAATCCGACGTTGGTCGTTCCTTTGAGATACTTGATAATTCTCTTCACAGCAGTGAGATGCGATTCCTTCGGATTTGCTTGGAAGCGCGCACACAAACAAACACTAAACATGATGTCAGGACGGCTTGCCGTCAAATATAGTAATGAACCAATCATACCTCGATATTTAGTAATATCAATTGGAGTACCAGATTCATCTTGATCAACATACGTTCCGGTTCCCATAGGAGTAGACATCATCTTGCAACTATCCATATCGAATTTCTTTATTAATTCCTTACAGTACTTGGATTGGTTGAGGAAGATTCCATCCTTGGTTTGCTTGATTTGTAGTCCAAGAAAATAATTTAGCTTTCCCATCATGGACATCTTGAATTCTTCTCGCATCATGAGTGAGAATTCTTCGCAGAGTTCTTTGTTTGTTGATCCAAATATGATGTCGTCGACGTAGACTTGTACTAACAAGGTGTTACCCTTGATCTTCTTTATGAACAGCGTCTTGTCAACCTTTCCTTTTGTAAATCCTTTCTCACATAAGAAGTTGCTAAGGCGATCATACCATGCTCGTGGTGCTTGTTTTAAACCGTAGAGATCCTTCTTTAGTTTGAAAACATGTGAGGGATTTTTGAAGTCTTCAAAACCCGAAGGTTGTTTGACGTAGACTTCCTCATTAATGTACCCATTCAGGAAAGCGCTTTTGACATCCATCTGGAATAACTGAAAATTCATAGAACATGCGTAAGCAAGAAGTAATCTAATTGCTTCTAACCTTGCTACCGGAGCGAATGTTTCATCAAAATCAATTCCTTCCTCCTGGTTGTAGCCTTGTGCGACCAATCTTGCCTTGTTACGAACTATAATCCCGTTCTCGTCAAGTTTGTTCTTGAACACCCATCTGGTTCCTATAATATGCTTATTGTCCGGTCTTGGTACAAGGGTCCAAACTTGATTTCTTTCGAACTGATTAAGTTCTTCTTGCATTGCTATAATCCATTGGTCGTCGCCTAAAGCTTCATCGATCTTTGATGGTTCAATTTGAGATACAAATGCCATGTTGAGACACGCATCCTTTAAGTTAAGTCGAGTTGCCACGCCTTGACTAATATCACCAATAACTTTATCAATTGGGTGATCTCTGTGTGTTCTCCATTCTTTCGGAAGATCTTGATTTTCTTGAGTAACATCTTCTTGTAATATTGTTTGATCTTTTGAAGCAGTTTCTTCATTTGGTGAAGCATCTACAAAATCATCATCATCATCCAAAACGGTATTATCCTCTTTCGAGGGGTTAGTCTCATCAAACGAAACATGAATGGACTCTTCAATGGTAAGAGATCTTTTATTAAAAATTCTAAAAGCTTTACTAGAAGAAGAGTAACCAAGAAATATACCTTCGTCGGACTTCTCATCAAACTTACCGAGATTGTCCTTATTGTTGTTGAGAACGAAGCATTTGCAGCCAAATATGTGGAAGAATGATATATTCGATTTCCTTCCCTTGAACAACTCATACGGAGTCTTTTTGAGTAGCGGTCGAATATTCACGCGGTTGCTTACAAAGCATGTCGTGCTTACTGCTTCTGCCCAGAAATATTTTGGAAGATTTGTGTCGCTGAGCATTGTTCTAGCAAGTTCAGCTAGTGAACGATTCTTCCGTTCTACAACGCCGTTTTGCTGAGGAGTTCTTGGTGCCGAAAAATTATGAGAAATTCCATGTTCTTCGCAAAATTCTTCAAAGTCTGAATTTTGAAATTCTCCACCGTGGTCGCTTCTTATGGAGGCTATAGTGAGTGACTTCTCGTTTTGAATTTGTTTTGCATACTTTTTGAATGCTTTAAACGCATCATTTTTCTGCACTAAAAACATTGTCCAGGTATATCGAGAAAAATCATCAACAATAACTAAAGCATAAATACTACCTCCAAAGCTCTTCGTTCTTGATGGACCAAAAATATCCATATGCAACAATTGAAGTGGTCTTGATGTAGAAACCACTTGCTTGGATTTGAAAGTTGTCTTGGTCTGTTTTCCCTTTTGACATGCATCGCATAATTTATCCTTGATGAATTTTATCTTTGGAAGCCCAACAACCAGATCATGCTTGATTAATTTGTTTAAATGCTCCATGTGAATGTGAGCAAATCTCTTATGCCAAAGCCATGTCTCGTTGTTGTTTGCCATAAGACACTTTACCTTCAAGGAAGAGTCATCAAAAGAGATCATAAAAATATTATTATATCTTTTACCTTTTAGCAGAATCTCATGAGTGACTTCGTGTTCGATCAAGCATTCCTCTTTTGTGAAGTTGATTTTGAACCCTTTGTCACACAATTGACTGATGCTAAGCAGGTTATGCTTAAGGCCTTCAACAAAAAGAACGTCTTCGATGATTGTACATGGAGGTGCACCAATGGTTCCAACTCCAAGAATGTTTCCTTTATTATCATCACCGTAAGTGACGTATCCTTTGGCCTTTAATGATAGACTTGAAAATTTGTTTATATCTCCCGTCATATGCTTCGAGCAGCCACTATCAAGATACCATTGATTTGTGGTTGTCTTCAAGCATACCTACAAAACAAAATTAGGTAGTGTTAGGTACCCAAGTTGCTTTGGGTCCTTGATAGTTAGTACCTTTTTCCACCCACACATAATGCCCCTTTGCAACACCAATATTACGTACATAGCAGGCATTAGGTGTGTGTCCTTTAATACCACAATAAAAACATGTAGGTTGAAAATGACTTCTGTATCTAGGAATATAGTTCTTTTTCTTATTAACTCTTTTCTTGTTATGATTTTGATGCTGAGTCTTAGAAGTGCTTGTCTCTTTCTTCACAATTTGTTCACTTGCTCTTACAAAAATGGTCTTGTTGGTGCTTGGTTTTGAAAAATTAGAATATCCCAATCCACTTTTATCATTAGGATACCTTTGATGTTTAAGAATCTCTTCCAAGCCAATTTGACCTTTTTCGTATCTTTCTAAAACTCTTTTAAGTTGAACAATTTGAAAAGACAAAGACTCACAATTCTTACATACAAGACTTTGTTTTTCATCCATCACTTTTTGTTTTTCATCTTCAATATTTTTCAAGAGATCAGAATTTTGTTTTTCCAAAAGTAAAATTCTTTTCTTTTGTGATGAGATGTCTTTATACAAAGTCTTGCACTCTTTTAGAAGTTCATCTATAACTTCTTGTGCATCATTATCATAGACAGAAAAATTACTACTAACCTCATTTTCGTCATCGGAGTGGTGAGAGGCCATTAAGGCAATATTTGCACATTCATCGCTATCTGATTCCGATGATGAACTCACTTCGTTGTCGTCCCATGCGACATAAGCCTTCTTTGTTTTGAAATCCTTCTTGCCCTTGAATTTTCCTTTATTTGCGAGTTTTGGGCAGTCTGGCTTTATGTGACCTTGTTTTCCACATTCATAACATGTAATTTCTTGGTTTGATGTGGATGCCTCCTTTTTCCTGAAATGTCTATTCTTTTTAGAAAAAGAAGAAGTTTTATTATTATTGAAAAACTTACCGAGCTTCTTTACTAGAAGCATGAAATTTTCGTCTTCGGAGGGTTCGTCAATTTTGTCATCCTTTGTGTCAGTCTTCAAGGCAATTCCTTTGGACTTCTTGTCTTGACTCTCATGTTTGTCAAGCCTTCCAAGTTCCAGTTCATGCTCTTGAAGTTTCCCGAATAATGAAGCGGATGTCATTGTTGAAAGACTTTTCTTTTCCGAAATGGCGGTCACCTTTGGTTGCCATTCTCTTGTCAAGGATCTTAGAACTTTTAAGTTGAGATCATCGTTGGTGAAGGTCTTCCCAAGAGCAATCAGGTGATTTGTTAGATGAACGAACCTCTTTTGCAAGGCAACAATAGATTCACCGGGCTGCATACGGAACATCTCATATTCTTGACTTAACGTGTTAAGTCTTGATCTTTTTACTTCTGCTGTTCCTTCATGCGTTTCTACCAAGGTATCCCAAATCTGTTTTGCCGATTTACACTGTGATATGCGAAAGAATTCATCCATACTGAGGGCGCTTTGAAGTATGTTAATTGCTTTCTTCTCATTCAAGATTCTCTTCTTGTCATCTTCATCATATGAGGATTTGATCTTTGGGGTTCCAACACCATTTACCACACTTGTAGGAACATGTGGACCAGTTTCAACGGTTTCCCATATACCATCTCCTTGAGCCTCAAGATGTGCCTTCATACGGATTTTCCAAAAATCAAAGTATTCTCCAGAAAAGAGTGGTGGCTTGTTACTACTTCCACCATCTTTGAAAACCGGGTTGGTACTTGCGGAAGCCATACTGAATCGTTAGGAACAGGTTACCTTAACCTGCTCTGATGCCAATTGTAAGAACATAGTATGCCTAAGAGGGGGGGGGGGGGGGTGAATTAGGACTTTTGAAATTTTTCCGGTTTTTATATGGTTCTTGGAAATATACTGGATGGTGTTCTTGGTTATGAAAAGCAGTAAAAACAGAAAGAAAGAAAGACACAGGATTTATAGTGGTTCCCCTCACAATCCGAGAGTACTCCACTCCCCTTTCAACATGAAAGAGAATTTTCACTATTGTTTAAAACAGTACAACCTATCACACCATCAACCGGTGAGGCCTACTATCAAACAATAAAATTCACAAGTGTACAAGAACAATCCTCTTGTAAACACTCACCCTTGTGTCCAACAATCCTGGATCACAAGTCAAAAAATAAAATAATTGTAATGAATTTGGTTTGAGTATAACTGTCAAAGTGATCTTCTTCAATGAATCAAAATTCACTCTTTGTAATTTTTCAATACAAGTGTTCAATGAATGTGAAATTTTCAATGCAAGTATGAACACTTTTGAAAAATGAATTTGATTCTAAGACAATTTTAAAAATGAGTATTGGTTTTTTGTTGGTGTGTTTTTCAAAATGAAAAACTCAGAATTTATATCAGTAAAATAACCTTTCACAAAAGGTATGATTTTTAAAAGATTCAAACCATGAAAAGGTATGATTTTAAAATAATTTTTGAACTCAAAACAAAGCAATTTTTCACTGCACGTTCAGTGTTAATCGGTTAACCCATATGGTTAATCGGTTAACACTGGTACGTTAGCCCAGAAAATTCAAAATTCAAAATGGTTAACCGGTTAACCCATATGGTTAATCGGTTAACACTGCTAATTTTCAGAAAAATGCTTTTTTAAAATTAATGTTATACCATTTTAAAGTTTCAAAAAAACATGCTTATGTATTATGCACAAAAGATTGATGTTTTGAACACTTGTATATCAAATTAGAAAGGTGGATTTGATATACCAGTAATGCAGGCAAGTCTGGAAGAATCAGTTCCATATGTAGCTTGACTTGAAAGATAGCTTGATGACTTTATCTTGATGACTTTGAACGACTTGTCTTTTTGCAATCAAGAGATGACTTTGAGTAGCATTGACATCATCAAAACTTGAGACTGAAGCATGCTTCTACACCTTCATCATCTTGTTATTCAAATTCGAACCATTATCAGTAATGATCTGCTCGGGAATTCCGTAACGACAGATGATGTCCCTCTTTATGAATTTAGCCACTACCTGCTTAGTCACATTAGCGTACGAGGCCGCCTCCACCCACTTGGTGAAGTAGTCGATAGCTACCAGAATGAAGCGGTGACCATTGGATGCAGTGGGCTCGATCTTGCCTATCATGTCGATGCCCCACATGGAGAACGGCCACAGGGAGGACATGACATTTAACGGGCACGGCGGCACATGAACTTTATCAGCATAAATCTGGCATTTATGACATCTCTTCGCGAATCTGAAGCAATCCGACTCCATCGTCAGCCAGTAGTATCCTGCTCTCAGGATCTTTCTCGTCATAGCATGCCCGCCGGCGTGTGTACCAAATGTGACTTCATGGACTTCTTCCATGAGCATACTCGCCTCTTTCTCATCTACACATCTGAGTAGCACGAGATCATGGTTTCTCTTATACAACACTCCATCAGGATTGAGATAAAAGTTTCCAGACAGCCTCCTCAGAGTCTTCTTATCCTGGATTGACGCACCCGCAGGATACTCCTTAGTCATAAGGAAAGTTTGGATGTCGTGGAACCATGGCTTGCCATCGGCGGCATCCTCGATTGCAAAGACAAATGCCGGTCTATCAAGACGCGAAAGGACAATTCTTGGAGCCTCATTCCAAAAATTGACTTTATACATTGAAGCCAACGTGGCTAAGGCATCAGCCATCTGATTTTCAGCCCTGGGCACATGATGAAGTTCCACTCGATCGAAGAACGGAAGTAGCCTTCGGGCATAATTCATGTATGGCACCAAATTTGATTGGCGAGTCTCCCACTCCCCTTTAATTTGGTTGATCACAAGCGCGGAGTCACCATATACGTCTAGATTCTTGATTCTCAAATCAATTGCCTCTTCTAGACCCATGATGCATGCTTCGTACTCCGCCTCATTGTTGGTAACTGAAAACGTCAGTCTTGCAGTAAACGGGATATGGGATCCGTGGGGAGTCGTGATGATAGCCCCGATGCCACTTCCATAGGAATTAACCGCTCCATCGAATATCAACTTCCACTGAGATTTCCTATCTGGCCCCTCGCCGAGCAACGGCTCATCGCAATCCTTCGCTTTGAGAAACATAATATCCTCGTCAGGGAATTCAAACTTCATCGGCTGATAGTCCTCAATCGGCTGTTCGGCAAGGTAATCAGACAATACACTTCCCTTGATGGCCTTCTGGGACACGTACTGAATATCATATTCGGTTAACACCAGTTACCACCTGGAAATCCTGCCCGAAAGAGCCTGCTTCTCGAAGACGTACTTGATCGGATCCATCTTCGAAATTAGCATAGTGGTGTGATTGAGCATGTACTGTCGTAGACGTTTGGCAGCCCAAGCTAGTGCACAACACGTCTTCTCCAGCATCGAGTATCGAGATTCACACTCAGTGAACTTTTTACTCAAGTAGTAAATGGCATGCTCTTTTCTGCCCGTCTCGTCGTGCTGACCGAGAACACACCCCATACTACTCTCCAGAACCGTCAGGTACATGATTAAAGGCCGTCCAGCCACTGGGGGTATCAAGATTGGAGGTTCTTGAAGATACTGCTTTATCTTGTCGAATGCCCCTTGGCAATCCTCATTCCAAGTAATCGCCTGATCTTTCTTTAAAAGCTTGAACATTGGTTCGCAAGTGGCCGTGAGCTGAGAGATAAACCTTGCAATGTAGTTTATTCGGCCCAAGAAACCACGAACTTATTTTTCTATTTTCGGCGCTGGCATTTCTTGAATGGCTTTTATTTTCGCAGGATCAACCTCGATACCTCGTTCGCTAACGATAAACTCCAATAACTTTCCAGACCGCACTCCGAAAGTGCATTTGTTAGGATTCAGCCTCAACCTGAACTTCCTAAGTCTCTCAAAAAGCTTCAATAAGTTGACCAGATGCTCTTCCTCCGTTTGGGACTTTGCAATCATGTCATCAACATAGACCTCGATCTCATGATGAATCATATCATGAAACAAAGTTACCATTGCTCGCTGGTAAGTGGCCCCTGCGTTCTTCAGACCGAAGGGCATTACCTTATAGCAAAATGTTCCCCAGGGGGTGATAAACGTTGTTTTCTCCATGTCCTCCGGCGACATCTTGATCTGATTGTAATCGGAGAAGCCATCCATGAACGAAAACACGGAGAACTGGGTTGTGTTGTCGACCAACACATCGATATGAGGCAACGGGAAATCATCTTTAGGGCTCGCCCTATTCAAATCCCGATAATCGACGCACATGCGTACCTTACCGTCCTTCTTCGGTACAGGCACTATGTTGGCAACACACGGAGGGTAAGTGGTGACCGCTAAGAATCCTGCGTCCAACTGCTTCTGGACTTCTTCTTTGATTTTCACAGCCATGTCTGGTCTCGTCCTCCTAAGCTTCTGCTTGACGGGAGGGCAATCTTCTCGCAGCGGCAAGTGGTGGACCACGATGTCCGTGTCAAGTCCGGGCATGTCTTCGTATGACCAAGAAAAGACGTCACTATACTCTCGAAGCATCTCGACCAATCTATGCTTGACATCACTCTGCAGCGCATCCCCTACTCTGACATTTCTGACGAGCTATTCAGAACCCAGAATTACGATCTCAATTTCCTCCTCGTGAGGCAGAATAACCTTTTCCTCTTGTTTCAACAAGCAGGCCAACTCTTCAGGAAGGTCTTCGTCTTCATCAATCTCTTCCTCGGCTTGATAGATCGGGCAATCGAAGTCGAAGTGAGCCGTAGAAGGTCCAGAGTCGATGTCATCTGTTATGTGGATCCTGCAATAACAAGGGTTAAGTTTAAAACAAGAATATGCAGGTTAGCACAAACCCCATTGCCATTTTACTGTTTTTCGAAACAAATATAAAACAGGAATAACAGAGAACACAATATTTGAGTACGAAGAAAACGCCTTTGATTTATTAACAAAATGCATGTACATAATCCAACAAGGCCCTGACAATAAAACCGCTATGCCCCGGGTAGGACATAGGGTTGTACAATGATTATAAAAAGTAAATCATTACTCTTCACTTGTCAGCTGGATGATATCCTAGATGGTCCAATTGTTGAGGCGCTCGCCTGGCTTGCTTGGATGATTCCAAGAGTCGAGATCACAATCGATATCCCCGCTGTCCTCAGACGCCGCGTTGATGCTTTCGAAAATCACTCCGCCACTGGTAAGTAGGATCGGCCCCTTACCCCGTGACGCACTGCTAGACGAAGAAGATGAAGCTTCAGCTTCAGGAGAATACCCCAATCCAAACTTATCCTGCTTGATCGGTATCTACAAAGTATGCCCCCAGCCTGGGGTGGAACCGGCCTCGACGACGGCCCTAGCTTCTTTGAATGAGGAGAGATTCATCTCTGGCTTCTCTGTGATGACAGAAGCTACCTCTTTCACCCTGACGGCTTCAAATGCTTGGCAAAGAGTTTCATGGATTTCGCCATCCATTTCAACATACTTAAAGGATGACAAATGGCTCACCATTATGTCCTCCTCACCACACACGGTTACTATGCTTCCCCCGACAGCATATTTGAGCTTTTGGTGCAACGTGGAGGTCACGGCACCAGAAGCATGGATCCATGGCCGACCTAAGAGGCAACTGTAGGTAGGCATGATATCCATAATATAAAAGACCGTGTCGAACGTTTCCGGACCAACCTGGATCGGCAGGGTCAACTCTCCGAAAACGTGGCGCTTAGTTCCGTCAAATGCTTTCACCACCAGATCACTGGGCATGCAAAGCAATCCACGAGTGTCCAGCTTTATTAGTGCCTTCTTCAGAAGCACATTAAGCGACGAACCCGTGTCCACCAGGACATGCGACATGATTGTGCCTCTACACTCTACCGAGATGTGCAAGGCGCTGTTGTGATCTCTCCCTTTAGGAGTCAGCTCTAAATCTGTGAAACCTAGCCCGTTGCCAGCATTAACATGGGCTACCACCTCTTCTAGCTGATTCACTGATATCTCTTGCGGTACGTAGGCAGCGTTCAATACCTTCAGTAGCGCGTTGCGGTGTGCTTCAGAACACAGCAACAAGTTGAGAATAGAAATCTTTGAAGGCGTCTGATGGAGATGGTCTACAATCTTGTAATCGCTCTTTTTGATCAACCGCATAAACTCCTCGGCGTCTTTGACCAACAAATCTTTCTCTACCCCACACGGGGCCTCTTCGACGACTTTGTTTTTACCCTTATCAGCCGCATCAGCTCTGACCACTTTCTCTGTCACGACCTCTGGCGGTGCGAACACTCTTCCGCTACGGGTAATACCACTGATTCCTGCGAGATTCTCCATAGTCGACCCATACGGCTCCAGCTCTAACCTCTGACCGTTGCAATAGACTTCAGCTCCATAATACCACGGAACGACGTTAGTGCTCTAGAATGGTATCGGCCCAGCTTTGGTAATAGTGATTGTAGGCGGTCGGGGCGCCGAAATAGTAATTGGTTGACGAGGAATGGTGATGCTGGCGACTTCATTGGCCTGCTTCAACACAACCTCTCCTGATACACTTTCAGCCCTCCGGCTGAACTGCAAAATACCCTCAGTCATCAGACTTTGGATACCTTCTACCAGCTGCTCACACCCATCAGAATGTGTAGCACAGTCCATGCATAACTCTCCGCATCCTGGAAAGAACCCTTTCTTCAACAACTTAGCTTTGACGAAGCTAAGCGGCGTCTTTAGGTCTTTGACATCAGTCAACAGATCTGCACTCTCTTCTTCGACAATGGCGTTCACTCCGCATCCCCTATGGTTCGGCATAGGGTTTTTTGTGACATTGGGCACATTATCGGAAAAGTTGATAATCTTGGCATCTACCAGGTCCTGCACCTTATGCTTAAAGGCTTTGCAGTTCTCGAATGTATGGCCAGGTGCCCCTGTATGGAAGTCGCAAGTGGCATTTGCGTCGTACCCTGGTGGAGGTGCCCCTGTCAAAGGAGCCATCGTCCTCTTCTGAACCAACTGAAGCTGAAGCAACGTCTGCAAGAGTTGCGCGTACGACATAGGCGGTGCCTCAAAGTGACGGTTTGTCAAAGGTGCCCGATTCTGGTGCTTTTGATATCCCTGTTGATTCTGTTGCTGCTGCTGCTGCTACGGAGCTGCTGGGATATTTATACTGGCTATCTGCTGCTGAGGGCCCTTGCCCTTTCTCCGAGCGCGGGTCACAACGCTCACCTCTCCTTCTCGTCGTTTACCAACATAAGGTTTCTTTCCGCCCCCTCCAGCTGAGGATGATTCGCCTTGAATTTTCCCGATCTTGATACCATTCTCGACGTGCTCGCCCATGGTAATGAGAGCCGAGAACGTCCCAGACATACCGCTGACTAACTTTTCATAGTAGATTCCCGGGAGGGTAGCTACAAACATCTGCACAAGCTCGCGCTCAACCATCGGCGGTTGAACTCGAGCAGCCAACTCACGCCACTGCTGGGCGTACTCCTTAAATCCTTCATTGTTCCTCTGCGAAAGGTTCTGGAGCTGAACTCGGTTCGGGGCCAAGTCGCTATTGTATGATAGTGGAGAACAAACGCTTCAGCGAGATCTTTCCAGGTGCGCACGCTAGTGGGCTCCAAACCCATATACCACTCGAGGGATGGCCCATAAAGACTATCTTGGAAGAAGTGCATCAGCAACTTCTCATCTTCGGAATAGGCAGACATCTTTCTATAGTACGATCGCAGGTGGACACGAGGGCAAGTAGTACCCTTATACTTCTCAAAGACAGGCACCTTGAATTTAGGAGGTACCTTGATATCAGCAATTAACCCCAGCTTGGACATATCAACGCCCAAAGTATTCTGATTCTCAATATCTCTCATTTTATCTTCCAGTGCTTTGAATCTGAGTCGCGCTTCAGCATTCAGCTCCGCTTCTGCACCTCTTTGAGAAAACACATCATCCTGATGATCCTCAAGCCACGGTTGAGGCACCAACAGATTCCCGACGCCAGCATTGCCGTTGACCAGTGGCGCTACTGCGAAAATCGGCGCCGGCTGAACAGAAGAGTCGCCACCGTGCGTTATTTATCCCAACGGAGGGAAAGGAAACGCTCAGAGTAAACCTACCGCAAAGACGGGAAAGGAATGGTCATCACAACCAAATCCTGGATTCGGGAATCGGTTACGCAAGGGGAAGGTATTAGCACCCCTCATGTCCGTCGTACTCGACGGGATCCACGCTTGTTTTCTAGTACGCATTGTTATTCTATCTACTCTACAGGTTAAGGGTTAAAAGAAAATAAAGTGACTCGGCAAAGTATCGCACTTTATGCCTACGTATTCCCGTCTGGAACGAGAAATCAGAGTCAACGTAGTTCTCCTACCTACTGGAAAGGAGGGGAAGGTTGCTCGCTAGGATATCGCATCCTATGCCTACGTACTTTCATACAACATGAAAGATCAGAGCAAACGTAGTTCGGGCCACGTACGACACAAGTCTGTCTTGATTGTTTTTATCCTTCTGAAAAAGGTTTTCTCCTGATTACGCGTCCAAGCAGACAAAAATGACTCTTTGATTGATTTACAGTCTTTTACGCAAGAACTGTTTTTTATTGATGTTTAACCTCTTATTGTATTTTTCTGATTGTTTTGAGAAAGAAGAGAAACAACAAATCTAAAACCTATGGTTGAAAAGGGAATCAAAATCTACCCTAATGTTATCATGCATGGATGAGAGCCTAATGTCTGTCATATTTCTCTCTTGCACAGAGAGAAACAGAGATCCTAAGGGATAAACGGGAAAGAAACAACATATATACAGTAAAGCAGTAAAAATGCATGAATGCAGCAATACAAGCGAGGCAAGGGAGTCCCACTCAACCTCGAACCTAGAAAACAACATGCACAGTGAAACAACTTCACTTCAACCTCAAAGGGAAAATCATCAAACAATACAGTCAAGAAACTCAAACAATACATCCACAGCTCTAAACAGCACCAGCAGCTCTAAACAGCACAAGCTCCTTCTTCTATCAGTCTTCAAGGCAAGGGACTTCATCTTCAATCTTCAAGGATTCTTCAAAGCAAGCTCTCCTAGATGAGTAATAGTTTACAAGATGATTTGGGATGTTAAATAGTCAGTTAACCACCAAAGGTGGCATACAGACTGTTAACAAAATACAGACTGTTTCTCTCAAAAGTTCTATCTCCTAGATATTGTCACTAATCCTTCCAAAGGAAGGAGGTGAATATCAAAGAGAGACTTTGAATCATAGAGAAGAATGGAGGCAACAGAAACCATCCATATTTATGAAGAAGTTTTCTATTCTAAAGCTCTACCTAGCTCCTAGGTGCTATGATCTTCAATCAATCTCCAAGCAAGCCTAGCATCTTTATCAAGCTTTGATCTTCAACTTCAACTCTTTTTCTTCATTATGCTTCATCATCATGCTCTTCAAGCCAAACCCACACCCCAAGCAAGCCAAATAAGCTCATACAAACAAAATAAACCCCAAAAGGGCACACCAAACAAGCATACAATTGCAAAATATACTAAAAATATTAATATAGTAGGGAAAATTCTAATTTAATTTCTAAGGGATCTACTAAACCTACCCTTAATACCCATATATGCCCCATAGCCTAACTTGTCCTAAAAAACCCAAAAGAAATTGTTTTAATGCACCTAAGTTGAAGTTTTAACCTAATTCTATACAACCTAATAGCATCTAATCAAAACTACCCTAAATATCATCACAAAAATATGGAATTAATCCAGGGGGAACCTAAAACATACATCTAACTAACCTAAAAAGATTGACCTAAAAATCTAAAGGGAGCTACCTAAACTAAAATCTACAAAATCATACATCAATATAAAGGCATTAAAAAGCAATTAAAAGTAAAAATATACAAAAAATATACAAATGAAATAAAATGGCAATTTTATGATTTTATATTTTTCTTGACAAAAAATAGAAAGTGGAGAAAAAAATTCCCAAGCAGAAATATTATTTTTTATATTTATTATGCATTTTCAAAGTTTGTAAAAACAAATGGAGAAAATATAAAAGTGAAAATATGAGATGGGTGCAGCAAGCAATAATATCTAGTTCATATACGTGCTTGGGTTTAACTGGGAGGTGCAATGAGTAAAACGCCTGGGCCCAATTATTTCAGAAAACAACATAAAAAAAACATTCAGAAAAAGAAGAAATGAGCGGTGCGAATAGAAGCTATATTCAGTTCAAATTCAATTGGGCCTCGCTCGGGGGGTGGCGTTAGCAATATTCATTTAAGCCCAGCAGAGGCGTTTAATGAAACGCTGTGTTTCACTCTGTTTCTGAAATCCCCTCCAAAACGAGTTTGAACATGGACCGTTGGATGGTAACCCAGTCAATTAGTCAGCGCTTCATCCAATGGACACGAAGTCTTCTTCTTCCTTGAGACTAGGGTTTGCAGAACTCCATTAAAACACATCTTTCATGCACAAAATTTCTAGCTGTTCGTTCTCCTTCGTTTCAGAACCAATTAACACGATATAAAAACCAAACTTGCTCAAAATTTCACCATGAACACGACTGTGGTCTTAGTTCTCATTGAAATGGTCCCTAGCATCCAACCCGATAGTGCAACCATCTTAAACTCAAAATCTGACCAATCCTCGACCTTAACCAAACTCATGTTTCTTTATATAAAAATGATCCTCATGTTACACTGGTTAAAATCATCCAATAATCTTGCATTAACACTCATTATTTCGCATGTTCTTGATCATCAAAGAATTGACCTCCATTCATGGAACTCCACCAATTGCTCCCAAACTCATCAAAATTGGTCCCCTAATTGTCTCTAACATATCTACACTAATAATTAACCCTAGCCATGCCTAGATTGAGGTGTAGAAATGGTTTTGCATACCTGGCTTCTTGGAATGGTAGGTGATGAAACTCTTCGATTCAAGCCTTGTAACTTCTCAAGAATGGTCCTTGGATGCTGAATCTTCCTCTGTATGCAAAAGATTTGATGTAGCAAGCTTGTACTTCAAGATCCAATGGCAATGGCTTCCTTGCAAATTCAATGTGAAAACCTTCAATTCTCCATCAATGGAGCTTCAACTCAGCATGAGCACAATCAGAACTATCAATGGAGAAGGTTTATGGAGAAAAAATGGATTGCAATGAAGAAGAATATGGAGTTTGAATGCAATTTGCAAATGGAGCTTTAGGGTTTCACACTCTCTTCTTTACCACAATCAACACCAACCCTTCACCAATGCAAGTTGCATTCAATATATAGAGAGGTTTAGAAAAGTCTAGAACCTCCTAGAATCATCTAGTAAGAACTTGAAGATTTCATGATATGGTAATTTGCATTTTCATTTCTCCTTATATGATATCTCATGCCAAATGCCTCATAATCCTTGTAACCAACTTGAATTTGTCCCCACATGATATTTTGGGTTAGTTACAATGCATATCTTCCATGTTTATTAAGCTTTTCCTTGTTTTGGTATGGTACCCTATTATGCAAGCAATCAAATTACAAAGCAACCATATGATGCAAGCCTCAAATCAAAATTATGGATGAACCATTGTTCTTAGAATGTCATTTGGATTCAAAATGACCTATTATATGACATGGTTTGGACTTGTAGCTCGGGATTTATGATTTTCAACTTCACTTGAATTAACTTATGCCTCATTTTTAGGCCATTTTTATCACTTTTTGATATGAGCCTTTCCAACATCTCATGACCTCCCTACTAGCCTTAAAACATCATTCTAAGCAAGTTTTATGTTGAAGATTTTTCCATTTGAAGCTTGGAAGTAGGAGATATGGCCTCATGCTTGAAATGACTTATAACCTCCAAATGACCAAAATGCCCTTGGCTTGCCAAGATCATAAGTAGAGCTCCACAAATAAAATTGTGGCATACCATACCTTTCTAGAAAGCTAAGATCATGGGGAACAACTTTCATGTTGGCCAAAAATCCAATTGAAAACTCCTTAAGGGGCAAAAGTTGCTTGGAAGTCAGGTAACTTTCACAGACAAATTTCAGATGCCTCTGATGACCTGTAACTTGCAAGAACCATAACTTGTGTTATATAAATCTCCTTGATGCCTTCCACCACTAAAATTAAAGGTCTAGAGATACTCTACAAGTTTCATGTTGGCCAAGGATCCATTTGAGACTTGCATTTGGAATTACTTTGCTTGGAAGTTTGACCTAAACTAGGGGATTTTACACAGAAACCCTAATTCAGAAACTTCTCTTCTTCTTGATTTCTTTTGATTTCTCCTTGGCATAACACCACATCCATATCCACATATCAAATGATGAATCCCCCATCCTCCAAATAGGCCTTGATGCCCTTCAGTCAAGCATTTGACCTAGGGTTGACCTAGGGTTGACCCAGATGAAACCCTAGTTGATTGTCTTTAACTGTAGCTCTTGTAATCACATCAATGACTTGTCTCACTCTCAAAATGACCCTCTAGGTCTTCCATGATGTCTATATACATTCCATGCCCTCAGTTCATGGCCCACAACCTCTTTGATAGTCTTCAAACCCCCTCGGGATAGGAGAGAAACCCACTGATTGGTCCACTAACCTCTCTTTCTTTCTTGGTAACCTGGATAGTCATGAACTTGAATAAGAACCTCTTGACATGATTTTTGAAATAAGAATGGCATTTGATCCCTTGTTGGATGGCTTGCCCATGCTATGCTATGCAGATGATTAGACTATGTACATGACTTTTTATGCAAATGCTAAAGCTATGAAACATAGAATCAGGTGAAATAAGTTGGTCAAATTTTGGGGTGCAACAGCTGCCCCTATTCAAACGATTTGGACCCGAATGGGTGAAATGCCTGGAGCCTTCAGCCAATCGAGGTACGGAACGGTTGAATACAAATAACCCGGAAATTTGCCAACTTCAAAAATAAATTGCGAAATAAACTGTACCACTATTTGGGGAACACTATCTACAAATCCGATTTCAACGCTATCTTGTCAATACCGGAATTGACTTCACTGGGAGAAGTATTTTTGTCGAATATAAGAACGCAATTCTGTATTGTGTTCCTTACGGGGAAATCCTTCGTCTAGATACTGAGCACTTCATCTGCCTATCTCTCACGGGAAACATGCATCGACTTAGTAACACTTCGTCCGCCTATCCAATACGGGAACACTATTCTGTTTATATCACGGGAAAATTTTCTTCTGCCCATGACACAGGAAAATTATTCTTCTGCCCATCACACAGGGAAATTTTTCTTCTGCCCATTGTTGCACCCCAATTTTTGACCTTAAGGTCTCGCCTGCTTTTTTTTTTACTTTGGTATATATTTATTACAACTATCCAGTTTTTACACAGGCAACAGTGCCAAGTGTAGATTAGATCGTTTTCTTTCCATGGATGTGGAGTGTAATCGTTCAAGGACTGATTACGATGACATGGCAAGTGATATCGCAGGTTACGCTTTCAAGGCTTTAATTATCAAGAAAAGAGGAATGGATTAGTGACTCGGGGATAATATTACTTTGAAATGACAAGTTCAAATTTACTAATGTAAATGGAAGGCCATGTCCATTTCAAACCCTTTTGTTAATTTAAACACTCACAAGATCGAAACCCGAGTATAGTGCATGATTGGTTCTAGAATTTATGATTCATCCCTTATCAAAACACCCTTTCCATTCATCAAGTGAAGATGGGCATAAAGGATTAAGAATGATTTACCAAGCCTTTAGTTTCATAAGTTCTTCTTCGGTACGAGATTCGGTTTAGTATGATGGCACGTGGGTTGGTGCCATTTCTATCAACAAGCTGGGAGCGAAAAAAACCAAAACTATGGGAAATTAGCATCACGCGATTAATGATGAGGAAGTGATAGCCTTTCAATATCAATGACAAACATTGTCAGAAGTGTTAATATCACATTAAATAAAAGCAAATCAAGGGCAGTAGTCTTGAAGAAATCAGCAGAAAGGATTTTAATCAACCGAAGATTACAATTGAAAGCCTCCGTAAGAAAACTCGGGGAGCACAAAGTATGAATTACAGCAATAAATTCCCACAAGAGTATTTTGATTTACAAGGAGGTCTACCACGCAACAGTAGTGCTCAATCATTGGAATAATATCATGATCTTCATGCGTGCTATCAAGATATCTCCACCTTTCTTCGACTAAACCTGATTTCTTGCATCCAGATAGAAGAGTTGTGAGTGTCATCACCTATTTGCTATGGCGGTCCTGCATTTGCAGCTCGCATTTGGTTGAAGACCTGTGGGGCATTTGCGCATTTCCCATTTTGAGAGCATCCTGATATCCGAGCAAGCCAAGACACCACTAGGAGTATTTCCTGAACTTCTGATCAGATTCATCACCGCCAAAGCTTCCTCGATCCGGCCTCGCATTGAGTAAACCTGAAACCAAACAACTCCATGTCACCAAACAGTCCCTTGGAGGAGTAACCTGAAAACAGAAGTTAACAAGTCATAAATGGATTCGAGAAATTAACAGGGCATATGAAAACGTACAAAGACAAACTTTGTGGATAAAGCTACCTTTGAAGCATATATTGGAATCAGATATGACGAGGCAACAACTCAATTGAAACTTCTGATGATAACCTGCCGCTTCGGGAGCAACTTCCCTAATGGTCAGTGCGTATAAATCAAATATGTGAACGCAGCACCCTCGACTATTGTTCTACGCCGTAACTGGTCCTTCATCCAAGTGATACCAAGCACCACTCCCCCCTACTGAAGTTCAAGAGGCAGTGTCTTCCTTCAAATTAATAACAACTGCAGCATCCATATCTGCACCAAGCTCCAGACCTGATGTACTACCAGTTGAATTATTCAAGATTGCTGGATTTATTTCATGTGATATGACTGTCGTGTCCCGAGGCCTGGAATGCACAGTTAAGTTTAGCACTACTGAGAATCACCTGCACGTGACAAAAATCTCGTAAGCGAATAACATCAGATGTTGAGTTTGATTCCACCTCTTCAAGATGTTGTTAAACATCAAAGAACCTGCAAGAGAAGAAAGGTGTCAGATTCGCATGGCTTTCATTTGTCTTTGCCACAACAGTATAACACCAGAAAAGGACGCAATTACCGAAGTTCAGTCATAGCAGCAAATTTGATGAATGCTCTTTCTTCACCCTTGATCTCTCCTGCTAAGGATGATGAAGCAGTTGCTTTGGTTAGATTCGGCTCTGAAATTGACAAGACCATTGTGAGAGAACTTCATGCACGCGGAGCACTCGGGCACCTATCCAATGCAGCCAATATTTGAGACCGTTTAGCCAAATTCAATTCATCAGGAATCAACATTCTCACATAGCCTTTACTCCTCACGTACCACATCCATGAATTCGTTCCTGCAAACCGAAACACAATAGCAATCAATATTATCTCCACAACAACAAGTTATAGGAAAACAAGAACCTGACTGGAACAGCTCGATACGCAAGAGTTAAATACTCACCTTGGAGTCGAACAATACAGAAGAGATGATTTAGAGTCCCTTGGTTTCTTTGAAAGAAAGTCTTCCATGGCAAGGCTTGAAAGCTACCACTGGCATCACCAACACATGAGCAAGAGGGAAATTTGCAGAGATATCAGCTGAGGGCAACTGCAACATTGATAAGCCCATCCATTCAGGGCACTCATCCTCCCAGTTTAAGATGCGCACCCCTGCACCAATTGTGTCTAATCCTAATCACACACACAAAAACAGATGAGCAAAACGAACAACACCTGCAAATGAATCCATTTATGGCAGCCCAGGACACTTACTATGCGAGAGTACGTCATTTGATGCAAAGCAAAAACCCGAAACAGGAGCACCGTCGACTAACGAAGAAGTGAATGTGCAACGACCGTTGTCGTCATCTAGAACCAGTCTTTGTGACGACATATTGCCTACAACCTGAATTAAAAGCACAAAACGAAAGGTCGTGAGGATATAATTGACAACAGCGGATGATACTAGGAAGGGAATAATGCAGAGACCGTGCGTAATCCATCCTAGGCCAAGAAAGTTTGCCTCGTCGTCCTTGCATAGAGAAGCCAACAGAACATCGTCATAAAAGGAATTAGAAGTAAAATAAGCTTGAACTTAATCCTCACCATCATGCTTCAGAGTTTCCATAACTCCATTCTGATCTCTGCAAACGCCGAAATTATTCGCCATTCGCCAATCCACGCTCCCTGGGGTCACATGAAAGGGAAGAGGTTCAAAATACACATCAAGTTAAACAAGACCATAGGAACAGAGATGGAATTTGAGAGCGTACCCTGAGAATGCTTGCAGTTGCTACTCTTCATCACCATTTCTCCGTTGAAAGTTCACGCACGCATCCAACACAAGTCTTCCCCCTTTTGGGCCTTCTAACTCGTTCTCCGGCCCAATTTGATTATTATCCGCACCTATCAAACATCAGGATACAAAATTAGCAAGAACAATCAGGAATATCCCACAAAAGACTCATAGAATATCCAAATCCAAATATTGAACCTAAACAGATAGCATTTAAGACATGTGATACAGAATCAGGGATTTGATTTTCGATTGGAACAGAAAAGGGAAGTTTCCAAAATCGATTGATACCAAATTGGAAACCCCAAATCGGTATTCAAGACAACATTCAAAACTCAATCAAGTCACTTTCAATTTGAGAGCCTATATAAAGAAGAGTTCGGAGATCGCAAAAGAGGAGGAGACACGAAAGAAAACCCTAAAAACTCAAAACTCAAAATTAGACGGAAGCAACTTATCTTTAGCCGACGAAGTCATCCTCAGCCGCCGCGAGTTCAACCAGTAGAGCCTCCCTTGTTGTCATCTCCAAACACCGCCGCACACCTTCGGTAAAGCTCTCCCCGCGTATAAAAGTTATCGAATGGTTTAACGTTTTGGGTTGTGTTTCAGGTACAGACATGAGCATCGGTGAAGAATTGAAGAGGAAACGAGTTTGCGATCGGGGAAGATGGGTAGAGTGAGAGAGGGAGAGGCGCGATGACGGAAACACGGGGGGAGGAAGATTTGGGAAATTTAGGGTTTCCTGTTTTTCTTTTTATTTTATTTTAATTTGTTGTAGTTAATCACACACTTATCACACTAACAACCGCTAATCTCCCCCTAAATCTCAATTAGACCTTAATCTGTCATTAATCAACCTATTTAACCTCACCTAATTTTATTAATTAATCTAATTAATCTTTTTTCTGATTAGCCACCTGTTATTTCAATTAAAATAAATTAGTACTCTTTTTTAATTAACCTTTTTTTCTAATTGATAACCTTTTAACTAATAACCAATAATTAAAATCATCTATTTATTTAATAACCTTTTTGATTAGCCCTTTTATTGATTTAATATTTCACTAACACTCTTTTTAATATCATGTTATTATCATAAAATACTCTTTTTTCATATTTTAAAATAATGATAGTCAGAAAAATCCTTTATTTAATTTTATGACAATAATTAAATTATTTCATCTCAATAACCTTTTTAGTATAACTTGCATTTTTGACTAAGGACACTTTAATAAGGTCTTTTGAACCTTTTACATAACAACCACTTTTTTAATTAAAACCTATTTTATAATATTCTAAAACTTGTATTTTATTTTATGATAATAAAACTTTTCTACCTACCAAAACTCTTTTTATAAATCATTATTAAACCACTTAATCTAAAAAAAATCTATTTATTTTATAATCTAATTCATGTTCCTAAAAGAGTAGTTCACACCCAAAACTTTTATTTTAAAACTAATGTAATACCACTTCTCTCTAAAAATCAATCTCACCAAGATATAATATAACTCCCAAATAAGTTCAACTCTCTTTTAACTAAATCAACTCTTTTTCAATTCGATCTTCGTCTAAAATCAATTACAGCGTAAGAACAATTTAATCAATCGTGCACGTCACGACACTTTCACAAGTTAACACCTAGCGCTTTCATGCGTATTTATATATATGTTCTATCCGCTTTTTATTTATCCACAATACACACACTCACTTAGCGCTTTCATGCGTTCGTGTATGCCTTTACCGTTCTGCAATTTATTTCTGCATTTGCATTATCAATTTATTTTCTTCATCGCATTCCGTCCAAAGGAAAAACCTACACATAATTCAACGTTGTGTGTAGTTGCACATCATTTGCATCATATTCCCCTTCGATCCTTGATTCCATTCAAGTTGATCATTTAAGTTTAGGACCTACCCTATAGGAAGGACCTTGTCTTTATTTTTATACAACATAGCAACAAACAAACAATCAAACACTAATACAAACTCTTTCAAACACAAATAGAGAATAGATGTTAATCATCTTAAGTGAGATATAATCTCCACCTCCACAACAATACAATCAAACATGTAGGGACTTTGCCTTAAGAGCGATAAAGGCATACTTGGCGACCATCCGAGTATGTAAGACCTTTTCTTAAGACGATGCAAAGACCATTTCCTACAAACCCCCTTTACATTTGTGGTGGTTACATCTCCCTTAACATGAAGACTCATCTCTTCTCCTAAACCCAATCAAAACAACTACCCTAAACCCGTAGGAACTTTGACCACAGTCAAAGAACTCCTCTAACCCTTTAGGGTGAACTACAACATACTCTGATTCCACTCCCGTAAGGATATGTAGGCATAAGATGTGATATCTTATCGAGTATACTTAGAAATAAACCACTAGGGTCTCTAATCCTTTAAGCAGATAACACTTAGCAGTAAACAAACATAAAACAAGAGGTTCCTGTAGAGTACTACAGAAACTTAGGATGCTAGTACCTTCCCTAAGTTTAACCAACCCCCGAACCTATAACTCTCTAAGCTTGCATTTGCATTGCATTGTGGGAATTTCGATCTTTATCCCTTCCTTTGGACAAATCAAAGTTCGGTTGCAAAATGAATAAAGATTCAAACTAATCAATAGTTTGGTATCCAAATTTCACCGCGACAGAAATAGCGACTTCACTGGGGACTCTCTAGTGGGTTTCCCTATCTTATTTTATTTTGTTTACTGCTTTATATCTGCCTACTTGATTAATTGTTTACATGCTTTTCTTATATTTCTTTTGGGGTTATTATCCTTGAGTGGTGAGATAAAGTTCTACACCCGAACTTGAGAGAAATTAAGATAGGATGGTGATATAGTCGAGGAGGCTTATAGGGAGTGGAATCCCTACTAAGTTGAATCGAGAATCCTGCTCAGTTGAGGCCCTTTCGAAATAGTACTGTTGAACGAATAATCGTGAAGACACTCACTCTTTTCGACTTTGGAGCCTATGATATTGAGGACCGTAGTTACCTTAACCCAACTTTGGCCTTTATTAGGACGTAGTGCGAGACTATGAGGAAGTACTTCCGAAATAGTGCTACGCGAAGCTACACTCAAAAGAAGTTCTCTTGAGAATATTATTGATCCTCGAGTAATTGGGAAATTGATAATATTCGATAGATGGGCTGATGATTCTGAGTCCCATTAGAACCTTGTTCTGCAGGTACAAACAACCTTTAGTCCTTAAACCTTTGGGAAGGGTACACCTTTACTCCATGCTCGTTGCAAACCTAGGGTGCCCCTTGTTTGTTTATCTTTATGTCCTTATGTGAATACTTGTGTTTGCTGCATTCATATAGCATCATTCTGCATTGGACTTCATGGGATTTACCTTCGTTTATGAACATTGTAGGTCACTATGGCTTCAAATAAAAGACATACTATGAAATATACTTTTAAGAGTCCCAAATTGGATGACCTAAAGAAGTTGTGGGGTTTCATCAAGGATCAAGAAGAATTCAAGAGCAAGTATGGAAAGTTGATATCTTTGTTGGGTTGCTCAGTAAATGAAGGACTTCTTGCCACTTTGCTACAGTTCTATGACCCTCTTTACCATTGTTTCACCTTTCCAGACTTTCAGTTGTTACCTACATTGGAAGAGTATTCCTTTTTGGTTGGTCTGCCTGTTCTAGAAGAATCTCCTTTTCCCTTCTTGGAAAAGGACCCTGATGAGAAAGATATTGCTAAAGCCCTCCGTTTGAAGGTGTCCGACGTCAAAGCCAACCTAGTTACTAAGGATGGAATTCTTGGTTTAAAGACAGGTTTCCTAATCGAGAAGGCTTCATTCTATGCTGATTATTCTAATAAGGCTCCGTTTGAGGCAATTTTTGCTTTGCTTGTTTATGGGCTGTTTTTATTCCCAAGTTTTGAAGGTTTCATCGATCTCAAAGCATTCAAGATCTTTATGAAGAACAACCCAGTGCCAACTCTGTTGGGAAATGCATATCACTCTATACATCTCCGAAACCTCTGTGGTGGAGGGATAATTACTTGCTGTGTACCTTTACTTTACAAGTGGTTTATTTTGCACTTGCCGAAGTCTAGCTCTTTTGCAAACATTGGCAAAGAGCATTGGTCTCCAAGAGTTATGGCTTTGACCCATTCCGACATTGATTGGTACAACCGAGTGTATGATGGAGTATTAATCATTGATAGTTGTGGTGACTTTGCTAATGTACCGTTGCTCAGCTTTGATGGAGGAATCAACTACAATCCTATTTTAGCTCGTCGACAGTTGGGATACCCGTTGAAGGAACCTCCCAAGAGTGTTCAAGTAGAGGGTATGTTCTTCAAAGATGATATGGAACTCCGAGGAAAGATTCTACATGCATGGCGTAGTGTACACAAAAAAGGGAAGAGAAGTCTAGGGAAACTTAATTGCGTGTCTCTAGAACCATACCTCTAGTGGGTCAGAAAAAGGGCAACCAAGCTAAAGATGCCCTATTCCCGTCAAGATCCCATAGCTCCAAGGAGAGAGCCCACTTATGTCTTTATGTCTAAAGCCGAGGAGTTAGAGGTGTCTTTAAAGAAGTCTCGACATGAGCTGGAATCTTGGAAGAACAAGTACCATGTAGCAGTGGCAGAAAATGCTGAGTGTCAGAAGCAGAAGGCTGAACTTCAAAAGGAGAGGGATGAACTTCAGAAACAGCTACAATTGAAGGATGAAGAGCTACTCCCCTGCAAGAAGAGGAAAGTCATGGAGGATTTATTTTTCTCCGACCCACAATGCACTATTTGGAAAATAATTGTGGACAACCTTATCCGTGAGAAGGCGCAACTAGAAGAGCAGCTCAAGCAGCAGCATTCAAAGCTTCTTTAGTGTCTTTACTAGCTTTTATTTAGCTTTTATTTGGGAGTCTTTAAAAGAATATTTATGTATTCCATTTCAAATTTAATAAAACGTTTCCTTTTACCGCAATGCCCATAAATAAGAGGAATCCCATGAAGTCCTAATCATCTTGCATTACATTCTTTTCCATTGTTCACTTCAAGAAACTCAAATTCGTTCTGTAGGTGTTGTAATCATGGATTTCAGAAGAGAAACCCTGAAGTACACTTTTCAGAGTCCCAACCTCGAAAGCTTGAGAGAACTAGCCGAACTCGTCGAGGATCGCTTTGCCTTCGCAGCAGAATATGGAGGAGTCTTTCGTTTCCTCGAGCTAAGGATGAAAGAAGGATTGTTGGAAACATTGGTTCAATTTTATGACCCGATGTATCACTTCTTCACTTTTCCGGACTACCAATTGATGCCGACCTTGGAAGAGTACTCAGAACTCTTGAGGATGCCCGTGACTGTTCGAACCCTATTCACCGGAAGGGAAGACACGCCTAGTCACCAAGAAATTGCAAATGCTACTCATCTCAGCCTTGAAGATGTTCAAACACACCTAACCACCAGGGAAGGAGTCCTTGGGTTCCCCGCCGACTTTTTGATCGAAAAAGTCCGTTACCATGCTGAAAGAAAGGAGGCTCTCATATCGGAAGCCAATTTCGCTTTGTTGGTCTATGGGACCTTCTGGTTCCCTAAAATTGACAATTTTGTTGATATGGATGCAATCAAGCTCTTCATACTCAAGAGTCCAGTACCCACCTTGCTTGCTGATACGTACTTTTCGATTCACTCGAAGAATGCCGAAGGAGGAGGACACATTGTATGTTGTACCGCCTTGCTGTACTCATGGTTCATCGCTCGTTTGACTTGGCATCCGTCCCTTTGGGACGAAGTAGCAACACCTCGATGGTCCGAGATACTTATGGCCCTCACCCATTCGGACATCGTTTGGTATGATCCCGCCTATGGAGGCATGCCTATGATTCTTAGCATCGGAGGATTCCCCAACGTACCGCTTATTGGAAGAGAAGGATGTATAAGTTACAATCCCGCTTTGGCCCGTAGACAGTTTGGACACCCCATGATCCAAGTGCCTAACCTGGATTCGTTGGAAGAGATCTATTTCAAGGGAGAAGAGGATCCAGACCTAAAGACTGTCATCATTTATGCATGGAAATATATTGATAGGGAAGGAACAGCTGCTTCAGGATACCCCAACTGTGCTGTTTCCGAGGATTATCTGCATTGGGTGCGAGAAAGGGCTCTCGATCTCAAGATGCCTTTTCCTTTTCATGAACCTATGGTATTGTCTGCTCATGACCCCAAGTGGTTCGATGTGGATGAAATTGAACAAGTAAGGATTGCTTTAGATGAAGCCCGGAAATTGAGGACTGCTTGGAAGAACAAGTTCCTCACCCTCAAAGTAGAGAAGGAAAGACTTCAGAAGACACCAGAATTAGAAGTTGCCAGAAAGAGAAAGGCGCAAGGAGATTTATTTTCTCTTTATGCCTCTTCAAGTGCTGTCACCAGCGATGATCTCCCCTCAACTACTATGGCTTGGAAGGAATGTGTGGAACGACTCATCATCGAGAAAGCAGCGCTGCAGGAGCGTATTGACCAGCTGACCAAGGAGCTCCGTACAAAAGAGAAGATTGTGGGATAGAGTTCTAAGTTTTCTTTTGCTTTCGTTGTAATAAACTCTTGAAAGAGTACTTTGTTTTCATTGTTTCTCAAAAAAATAAAAAGTTTTTCAATTATCCTACATTATAATACTGAAAAAACACTTTCAGTTTCTTGAAGTATCCTCCTGCATCTGCATTATGCATTAACATCCTGCATTTAGCATGGCATTCTACATTTTGTGCATGTGTCTTTCCTTTGTTGTGGCTCATTTCGGTTTTCCATCTTTTGCTGTCAGTCGCTGTCTCGACCATCTGACCAAGCCGGAAGTATCATTAAAGGATAGTAAGGAGAACAAAGACATGGATCGCATGACTAGCTTCAGAGTAAGGTCTAATCCGACACTTCGCCGTCCCTCCGACAACTTTGTTCCTATGCAACGATGGAACGATGGAAAATGAATTTCGTGAATGAATTTCGTGACTTCGAGGAACGATGGAAAATGATGAAGAGGAACATTGCGCCTGATTTTCATGCTCATGACCTGCACCTAGTTCCAAACTTAGTTATCCCCCCAGGATTCCACATGCCCGCCTTCGAAGTGTACAAAGGTACAATTTGTCCAAGGTATCATTTGATGATGTTTTGTCAGAAGATGACCGCCTATCTTGGGAACGACCAACTATTGATTCACTGCTTCCAAGAAAGTTTGTGTGGAGCACCATTAACATGGTATATGAAGCTACAAAGGAATCACATTCAGTCTTGGGAAGACTTAACTTTTGCTTTTGTGAAGCAATACCATCACAACTTGGGCATAGCCCCAAACAATAAAGATGACTGTGGACCTTCCAGAGAATTCATAGCTCCGGTACCCCGTCCTCAGCACCAGTATGCGATGCCCGCTCAGCGTGAACAACAACCATCTCCTAGGCAGAGGTTGGCCTCTCCATATCAACCACAGAATCGACGATTTCGGAAAAGGTATCAAAGGATGCCTCTGGATACTCCAAGAGAAGCAATTCATCAGTTTGATCCCATCCCTGTGAAGTATGCTGATTTGTTTCCAGCTCTAATTCAAAGACGTCATATCCAGACAAGAGCTCCACCCAAGGTACCTAAGAAGTTTCCATACTGGTACAAAGCCAACAGATTTTGCCTGTATCATCAAGGTGCTCCGGGGCACGACATTGAGAGCTGTTACGGTATGAAGGCGGACGTTCAAAATTTGGTCAAAAGTGGAGTCTTATTCTTTGAGGGTGTCGTCCCTTATGTGTGAGATAGCCCCATATCTCGACAAGGTTCGTCCTCCCCAGGCATGATTCAAGGTCGTCAACGCCGTGTCTGAAAGCTGCGCACCAGACATTTCTGCATGTCTTTCCCGTCTACATGAAAGCACAATAAAGATCCTGGAAAAGACTCTCCGAAGAAGTTTATTTCATTTTGTCCATGTTTATTTCTTTGATTGAAAGCATATTTGGCATGTAAGAACTTTCTGTTTTAAATAAGTAATGCAATAACTGTTTGTCTTGAAGAAATCCATTCGTTTTCACTCAAATAGTTTTTCAAAATTATTTATAATGCCGACTTTTACCCGATCTCTTGCTCTGACAGAGAATTGGAAGGAGGATGATGAAGTAAAACATATGATCTCTTGTTGTATGCTTCGAATAAAAACCCTACTGATGATGTAAGGCATTATTTTAAACCTCCTAAAACACCAAAATAGTCAGCCCTTTCCTTTTTAAAACCTTGATTGAGGATCCATTCTTTTTCTCCCAAACCCTTTCCAACCTCATTTTCTTAACCTGGGGCAGGGTGATATCAAAAATAATAAACATCTTCAAAAATTGGGTGGGCACAAATATACTAACCCTTTCTTCCTCCATTCTACAAGTCATAAACTAAACCCATATACGACCCTCAAAGTCCTAATTGAAGGGAGGTTTAATTTGAAAGCATACTCGACGAGATATTGTTTCCTGACTCCTTGAGCTATGCTCAAATTTAAATCGGCTTTATAAATAACGATTCAATTTGTATCCTAACTAGTGGTTTCGATCACAAGTTATTGCGATACCCCTTTCCAAAACTTCAAGACAAACGCATGTTGCATTAACCATTTAAAAGTGGATATTTCTAACTTGCTAAAATACGCTTGACATCTTAGAAAGAATACACGGACTCCAATGGACTCGAAGACCTTGCTAACCTGGGGCAAGTTATTTTTCAAGATGTTTGATCCGTACGAGTTTAATTTCCTCTAAAGTACAAACTGGAAAACTCGGTTATATCATCAATCAGGGGCAGTTACGTCGAGATTCGGTGAATCTCTCCGAGAGTTTGAAAACAGTGGGGCATTTGGACGTCATGTTTTCTATAAAATCCTCTCGAGACGTTTTTCTCTTCAGCTATGTGACTTGGGGCATTTGAAGATTGGAGCAAAAGAGGTCTATTTCATCCTCAGGAAGCTCAACCCCAACATGTTCAACAACTACGACGGCCCAGGATATTTATTTTATCCCCTATGAAACTTCGGTTTGGGTACCTCCGTCTACAATTTCATACAACATGTCAAACTTATCAAGATGATACATCCCTGTTGCGGTGGAAATAGGATCACAAACTATTAATGAGTTTGAATCGCAATTCAATTCACAACCGCTCTTGATTTATCCGAAGGAAAAGGTCAAAAGAGGGAAAACGTATTTTGCATTGTAAACACAATGCGGGGAAAGATCTAGGGTTCGGGGGTTGGTTAAATTTAGGGAAGGTATTAGCACCCTAAACTTCTGTAGTACTCTACAGGAACCTTTTGTTCAGATGTTTACTATTTGCTTTATTTATTTGCTTAAGGTATATGTACAAAGGATTAAAAGTGAGAAAAGAGACCTAAGGGGTTAATTCTAAGTTTACTCGGCAAGACATCGCATCTTGTGCCTACGTATCCTTACGGGAGTGGAATCAGAGTAATCATAGTTCCCCTCAAAAGGGAGGTTAGAGACTTCTTGACTGTGTGGTCAAGGTCTCAAGGGGAATAAACGCATCTTAAGGACACGCTTACATGGAGTGTAGAAACTCCAAATCTCTACGTTGAATTGTTAAGTGAATTAGGGTTAGGTTAGGGATTCCACGGCGGGAAACCCTAAAATGAGCACGGCGGCTCTTTGACCTAGTGCTAGGGGTAAAATTGTAATTTAGCCTGCGGCGAGGCATTTGTGAAAATTAGGGTTTGTAGTTTGTAGTTTTGAGGGTTTGAGGACTATTGGCGCGGCGGCCAAACAGTTAGACCTAACCTTCGGATGTGTGTAACGTGACATAAATAATAGTGATGAATGTGTGAGAAATTTAAATCATACAAGCGGAAGTAAAATGCGGAAAGTAAATGCGATTATTTGTTCGCGAGGTTACAAATGAGGAACAGTTACAATAATATGAAAATTTGAATAAAACGCAACTAAATAAATAAAAGGCGTCATGACAAGCTGCAAAACGAACACACATGTTGGTAGGTAAAGTCAGACGGCAATCAAAATGAATTACGAGACAGTCAAGAAAAAGGTGCAACATTTAGGATTTTTTTTGTGTAAAGAAAAGGGTCTTGGTTTAGGTTAAAAAAAGATTTAATATTATTAAAAAAAAAATTTTAATTTAATTTTCGAAACGGTTTTGAATTCATTATCTAAAAAAAAGAGTTTTATTAAAAAATTTAGGTTTACTATAGCTTGCTTATTAAAAAAAGTTAGTTAATATTTTTAAAAAAGAGATTAGGTTAATAAAAAAAGTTTTAGGTTAATAAAAAAGGTTTTAAGTTAATAAAAAAAAGTTTTAACAAAATCTTAAAAGATAATAATAATAATTATAATAAAAAAAAATAATAAAAAAGAAAAGGGTTGGGCCGGTAGCCACTTCCGGACCCAACCCGGGTCAGGCAAAACAAAAGGGGAAAGGGATTAGGGTTCCCCCCAAACCCTAACGGCGCATCTCAATCTCTCCTTTCTCTCGTTCCGCCGCCTCTTCATCTTCTTTCACTTCGTTTTCTCCACGCTTCCTCTTTGATGTTCCTGAAAAAAACATGAAAACACATGACGTTCTTGGAACAAATTGCTCACCCTCTTGGTAGGGTTTGAGCGGTTTCCGTCGATGGTATTTCGCAGTGGCTGTAATAGACTCTCGGTGGCTTCGTCCACGGTTGATCGTGATCTATTTCGTTTTTCGGCCGGTGATGATTTAATCTGAGGCCAGGGGTCTTATTATTGGGGGCGCGGTCTCGATTTGCTGACGACTTTGATGATGAGTCTGATTCGAGGTTCGCGTTTTGGTGAGTTTCGAAGGGTTTTTCTCGTCTTCCTGGCCGATAACGCCCGGGTTCGCGTTCGTCCCTTAGGGTTTCTACTCAGTGATTTTTTTGGCCTCCCTCATCAGGTGATC
Source organism: Lathyrus sativus (assembly GCA_963859935.3). Taxonomy (NCBI): domain Eukaryota; kingdom Viridiplantae; phylum Streptophyta; class Magnoliopsida; order Fabales; family Fabaceae; genus Lathyrus; species Lathyrus sativus. The sequence continues at coordinate 356,759,580 of OZ012741.1, forward strand.
TTGTTCTCTTTTATACTTTTTCTGGTTTTCTTTGAATGGGCTTGGATCCTAGTGACTTACGTTATATTTGGTGTTATGAGATTTGATTTTGTGATTTAATCCGATGCAAATCCAGATTTCCTTTTCTGATATGATTTTGATTGGGATTTTCCTTTTTCATAACTCCTTGATTGGATATTGTTTTGGATTTCGATTTGATTTGTTTGATTATCTGAACTGGTTTGGTTTTGATGGACTGGATATGGATTGCTGATGCCCTGTGTTTTCTGATGTAGCTCTGCTTTGGTTAAAACCAATCTTGTTTGGATAAACTCGATTTCTGACTGGTTTCCGTTTCGGCATTGATGCTGGTTTCCAGGTGAACCTCCATTTGGATCTAGTTCAGACTCATTAGCATCTGGGTCTGAACGTGATCAATCGGTTATTTACTTACTAGGAGACAGATCATTCGGATACGTGTTTGGTAGACACCTCATCTTTTGTGTTGTTGGATTCGGTCCAATTTTCTTGCAGCCAGCTGATGTTAACATGATATACAGAACTGAGTTGTTGAGTGATGAACCGATGAATTAACTCTGTTGACGTGGCTTCAAATCGAATTCAGTTACTCTTCATGTTTGATTTTTCTGCGATGAACTTTATTAACTTCCTTTTTCTTCTTTCAGAACTGGTGCTAACGCTTTGGTCGAATCAAATGTCGCCGAGGATGGTCATATGGTGATGATGACCATTGGTCTGAACCTTTGAGGGATGCTATTGCCATTTAGTTTTGGTTGCGTTGCCTTAGCGATGATGACCTTCGGGTCTGAGTTGATATTTTGTGCGAATTTGACAATTTGTTTAATTCGGAGTTCGGTAGGGAGTTGGTAACGGCCCCGGCCGTGGCTCTCCCATCCGCTCGAATACTCGCCCGATGATGAATATCCTGAGGGCTGCTTTTCCTTCTATCCTCTCCTTCTCGGTTGTCCCTTAGATAAGAGCAGATATTACCTGATCTGACGCCGATGGCTCAGATTGGTAACGGGAGTAGGATGCGGCTTCGGTCGTGCCCTCTCGACACTCGATGATGATAATGTTCTGAGAGTGTCAAAAATAACTCCTAACCTTTTTCTCTTCTATTTGTGTTCTGTTTTTGTTGTGCAGGTAATCGGAGATTCGGGAAGAAACTCAAAGGAAAATTATGAAGCACACCTATAATTCTTAGGACTTTAGGATTTTTTAGAGTAGCCAATCATTGTAAATGAATCCTCTTTGTAAACCAATGGAATATCTTGGATAAAGTTCAAATTCATTTATCCATTTCGAATTGTAAACTATAAATATTTATGAAATGGAATCCAATAAATATTCATATTTACTTTCTCAATTGTAATTTAAAATATCCATGAATAATAATTCAAAAACCATTTAAATTCACCCTTGAGTTGTAACTTATGAATACTTATGAATAAAAGTTCAAAAATATTTAAAACTTACTCCTCATTTGCCTTAACCAATTTTATAAATGATATCCCGCAACATGATTATACCCGAACAAATTCAAACTTAAAATCCCGTTGATCACATAACTTCTCAAAATAATCTTAACAGTATCCACTTCCTTTTCAATGCAATTTCATCTTATTAAGAGGAAGCAGACTGTTTAAAAATGTCTCAAAATCGAACAAAGAACGGCCCCGAGTCCAATTATATTTCTGACAAAACATACAGGCACCTTGACCCAAGTGGCAAATAAATGCCTCAGGAATGATGTCTCAAAACTTGCGGTCTCCATGTAAAATGACCAAAATGCCCCTGGGGTAATTCCTGCAAACAAATCGCACTCAATGATTGGTTAGTGATTAATGGACGCAAAATGAAATGCTATGCGAAATGACTGACTAAATGTAAGGGTAAAATTTGGGGTATTACAGTTGCCCCTATTTAAATAACTACACTGGCTGATCTGAGTGACAAAGACTCGAGGAATTACGGTGGAGGGATTTAAATATAGATAACCGAAAATTTTGCCCTTATATGTGGCGATATGCAATGCTATAGACCAAACGAGAACAGACTAATGCAGACGATGCCATGAATATGATATGATGCGTATGCTGGAATGATGAATGCGAAAATGCTGACGAATACGACGACACAGGGACAGACGCTACGAGAAGAACACACTGGGGAAAACGACGCGCTGGGACACAGCACAACACCGGGGAATTCTAAAATGATGGTCAACTGGTGCGAACACGACCAATTGTCTTTTTTAGAAAAGGAACGAGATTCTCAAATGGAGATGGTACCTATGAGACGGCCTCCACTGGGGAATCTAAAAGTAAAACTGGATCATGTACGACTGCAAGATCGATCACAGAATGTTGGAGCATTGAGCAAAGAATAACATCCAAGCTTCTGTAAACTATCTCTCGTGACAGGATCAAACGGGCCTTTCGGGAATCCATAGCAAATATACAGGGTGAAAAGAACCGGTTGTATGCCAAAATAAATGGACTTTGAGTGGTTAGAACAAGATCCTTAATAGTGATGGCGCCTATGAGATGGCCTCCACTTGGGAATGTCCAACAATAAGACTGGATCTACACGACTGCAAGATCGATTACAGAATGCTGGAGCATTGAGCAAAGAATAACATCGAAGCTTCTATAAACTATCCTTCGTGATAGGATCGAATGGACTTTTCAGAAATCCATATCAGATATACAGGGCAAAAACCGGCTGTATGCCAAAATAAATGGGCTTTGATGGGAAATGCCCTGATAAGCTTCTCGAGGGAGAACTGTCACTTATCGTTGGAAGGGACTTATATGCAAAAACGGATAAGCTCTTCTAATAAAGAGGCTGCTGCTTATCTGATAAATAAATCTTCTCATATTTAAGGTCGGCGCCTGGAATACGATTCTGATTCTTCTTTTACTAAAGGATAAAAGAAACTTCTTCATACTTCCGAGGACAGCGCGTCGGGCATGATTCCGCTTCTTCTTTTGCTAAAGGGTAAACTGAACTTCCCCATACTTCAAGATTCATGCTCTCCTGAATATGATTCTGCTCCTTCTTTTACTAAAGGGTAAACTGAACTTCCTCATACTTCAAGATTCATGCTCTCCTGAATATGATTCTGCTCCTTCTTTTACTAAAGGGTAAACTGAACTTCCTCATACTTCAAGATTCATGCTCTCCTGAATATGATTCTGCTCCTTCTTTTACTAAAGGGTAAACTGAACTTCCTCATACTTCAAGATTCATGCTCTCCTGAATATGATTCTGCTCCTTCTTTTACTAAAGGGTAAACTGAACTTCCTCATACTTCAAGATTCATGCTCTCCTGAATATGATTCTGCTCCTTCTTTTACTAAAGGGTAAACTGAACTTCTTCATTTCAAGGTTTGTTGCTCCCTGAATATGATTCAGCTCCTTCTTTTACTAAAGGGTAAACTGGACTTCCTCATACTTCAAGATTCATGCTCTCCTGAATATGATTCGGTTCAAACCTCCCCATACTTCAAGCCGACAAGGAAAATGGAAGCCCAACTGCTCGATGGAGATGGCCATTTGCTGCGAGTCATAACGAAGATAGGATCAGCTTCTCAGGCGAGAAATGTCGCTTTTCTGCAAGAGTGGCAGTAATAAGCTTCTCAGGTAAGAACTGCTTGTAGAGGTGATAACAAGTAATAATGAGGATAAGCTTCTCGGCGGAGAACTGTTGCATACCGTTGCTGAAGAATGTTACGATAAGCTTCTTAACCGAGAACTGTCGCGTATCCTGTTGTGTAAGGTTGTGATAAGCTTCTCTGGTGAGAACTGTTACTGATCGATTGTAAAATGTTGTGATTGTAGAGTTTTATACCGATAGGCTTCTCAAGTGAGAACTGTTGCATATCCTGTAGGCTTCTCAGGTGAGAACAGTCGCATACCGATGCTGTAAGATGTACTGATAGATCTTCCAGGCGTGAACTGGCGTGTATCTGTAATGGATTGTGATTGGTGTTCTCGAAAGATAGTGCAAAATAAATGCACATCCGGGTACAGTGATAAGCTTCTCGGGCGAGAACAGTCGCATATCTGCCAAGGCATGGTGAAAAAATTTAAACGGTGCAAAATAAATGCACGTTTGGTTGGGCTCGACGACCGACAAGACTGAGATTCAATCTAGGATCGAGCTAGAAAGAAGACTGGTGATCAAGAATCCATCGAGGGAATGATCTCGAAGGGTAAATATCTTATCTTGGCGAAGAAAGATAGCTGAAGTAACCGTCACCCACGAGGAACGAGGTCTGTAGGGAAACTTGGAAACACATATGTATTTTATGCTTAGGGCTGACAATCTATCTTAAGAGAATGGACAAACCCAATTACTCGGTGGTAACACCCAACGATGGAGAGACACCATGAACCTGTGAATGCTAACGCATATGTTACTGCATATGTTAATAGGAATGTATGTTAATGTCTATGTAGTTAAATATGCAGGATGTAGTGGAATGAGTATGTAATGAGTATGTGTATGAAATAGGCATGTGATGCTTATGCCCCTGCGTATGCTGACGAAACAGACTAGAGACGGGGCGAGAGATGAAATAAACATCTCGTCGGAGATACCCTGCGTTCTCTGCAACCAATACGTCAATCATGGGTGAGAAGGATCAATGGTAGAACCAAATCTGGTTTTAACGTTCTGAATTCTCTAGGGAGAAGGTAATCTGCTTGGGTGCACAGTATCACGTCTTCACATGGGGGGAGAAAAACCTGAGGGACACTTTCGAGTTACCCAAGAAAAAGTTGTCAGCTTATAGTCTCGCTGGGGACTGTGATGAGGCAATAGTTTAGGAGTGTGTTGCAACACTGAGATTTACTGGGGAATGAAGGCCGCCGTGAGTAAAATCCATCGGGTGCATGAAGAAAAGTTGTGAAACCACATGGTTTTGATCTTGAAGGACCTTATAGTAGTCGCCATTCGTTTCCTTTTTTTTTTTTTTAAAAAAACGGTGCCCCAGGATATTTGCGTTGTGAGGTATGGTCATCTCAAGAGGATTTTATAGAGAACACGGAGTTTGGTTGCCCCACTGTTTTCAAACTCTTTGAGAGATTCGTCAGGTCTGGCACAAATTAAGCGTGTTACGACGAAATCTTTGAGAAATAGCTCCTTAAGAGCGTCAGACTCGTGTTGGTAGGCGAACTGGGAAATTGCCTGCCCCTGTTTAGCAGGATCTTCAAGTTCCACGGGTTATGTCCATACGTAAATCTCTAAGATATCAAGCAAAGTCGTCATGCCTGAAATGCCTATCCTGAGTTTGTCAATGCACACATATATTTGTCTTGAATTTTTGTTTTGAAAAAGGTATCGCAATAACCTGTGACCGAAATCACTGGTCAGGATATAAGTTTTAATTATAATGCCAACATGAATTTTTTCTGATTCATAGCTCATAGGAGTCAGGAAACGTGATCTTGTCGAGTATGCTTTCAACCGAAGTCCTACTTCAATTAGGTCTTTTAAAGGTTGTATCGTGGCTCGGTTCACGGTTTAAGAAACAAAAGGATAAAGGCTCAGAGTTATATTTGTACCCACCCCTTCTTCGTGATGTTCTCCAATCCTAATTTAGTTAATCGGATGCGAGCACTCATACCTCAAACGGATTTGCTATGGTCGAGAACTTATCAAGGCTTTGGACATGGCAGTCACTCACCTATTTCTAATGGCAATTGGTCACACGATTTTGTTCTTTACTAGGGATTATTTATTGTACCCTCTTATTTTGCTTTTATTCCCTAACTTTTGCCTGGACAACGTCTTTTGATCTGACTTTAGAGTCCAGCGGGATGCCCCAGTTTTGCCTAAGTCTCCTTCATAGGTTTTGACTTAGCGGGCTCTTATTTTTTGAATATTCTTTTATGCACAAGTCGCGTAAATCTTTTGAAAGGCTCGTGACTGCCCCACTCCTTAGGTAACCGAGGGATAGTCATTGTATTGGACTTCTTAAGATGCTAAGGATAAATTCTCGAAGGTTTGCTATTCCTTTTTTAGAGTCTAAGTGCTCGATCGGTTTAACTGAAACCTACCCTGCCCCAGGTTAAGATGAGGGTTCTTAAAAAAAGAAAACTCCTACTTCAAGGTTCAAAGGGTTGACTAGGGATTAACATCCTTATATCTCCAGTGTTTGGGATTTGAAACAATGCCCTACATCATCAGCAGGTTTTAATTGAAAGCATACGACAAGAAATCTGACGTTTTGGGTTCGTCATCCTCCCCCCAATTCTCCATCAGAACAAGAGATCGGGTAAAGTTGGCATTATGATTTATGAAAACATTTTTTTGAATGAGTGAAACGAATGGATTTATTCAAGACAAACATATGCGTTGCATTAATTAATCAAAGATAAACAAGTTCGTACATGCTAAATATGCTTAATCAAAGAGAAATACATATAAATAAACAAATGAACTGTCGGAAAAATCCTTCTAAATGTTTATGAAATCTTGCATTCAAGAGTAACAGTTTCCTTTGGCGGAGCCTCAATGGAAGGGACGTCTGGTTTACGATCACTGTGAGTCGTCATGGCTTGCCCCAGTTATGCTGGTCACATCTTCAACAGTTTTCAGTCGTTGCTTCAAAATAACTTTCCTAGATTCTTTGTTGATCCCGGTCATATCATCTTGAGGGTTACTGAAATGAAGCGAGCTAGGCCTTTGAATAATTACTGGATTCGACTGATTTGCTGAGGGGACAACATACTCTGCAGAATTTAAGCTTGACAAGTGGGGAACCCCGAGAGGAGTCTCGATCTTCGGCTGAGCATCGCTAAAAGACAACTTCTTCGTTTCTAGCAAATTTCTGACAAAGTTCCTAAGAGTGTAGCAATTCTCTAGATCATGGTCGGGCGCACCCTCATGAAATAAGCAATGAGCGGCAGCGTTGTAACCTGCAGGTAACGGATTAGGCGGAGGACCCAAAGCACGGGTGGTAATCAGACCTTGTTGTACCAAATGGGGGTATAACTCAGTGAAAGTTATCGGAATTGGAGGACAAGGCTTATACTGCCTCTTACGGGGATAAGGAACCTGATTCTGTGATTGTTGGTGAACAGGAGCGTTGGGCACTCGTTGACTGTTGATAGGAACTTGCATGGGCGGATAACCGGAAGGTTGTTGATAAACCGGTGCTTGATATACCAGAGCTGACTGCATAGGCTGGTGTGTAGGAAACTGCTGATCGAAAGGAGGTGCAACAGTAGCTACATAGGGTTGTTGGACATATGGAAACGGATAACCTTGAACGTAACTCTGCTGATGTTGCCAAGTTGAGGAGTAGCCATTTTGCGGTTCCTCGAACGTGCAGGTCCTTTACCATGGTCGGAGTTAGGAGTTTTGCACTTTGGAGGGGTAGCTCGTCGAACTGGTTGAGCACTAGGAGGCACCAAACCGGATTAAAGACCGTGAGGAGGTACATTCTCGACAGTAACAGCTAGTTGAGATTCCATAACGGTATTAGTAGTCTCAGAAACAATAGTAGACTGAGCATCCACCTTCACACTAAGAGCTCGTAGCATCTCCAAAATCTGCCCTACACTTCCTCGAAGATCTTCGAGTTCATGGCTGACACAGTTGATCTCTTGGTTTTGATCTTCCATCCTTTTGAAGGGTCGTATTGATGCAGAGAACTTAGGGTGACAAAACTGGAAGGTGAGAAAACCGCGTATGAGAAACCGGGAGACACATGCAATGCAAAAGTAAGATGCTAGAATGCGAATGCAAATGAAGATTTCATGGAATTCGAATATCTACGAATATTGCGGAATACCAAGGAAACTTTTAATTCATTGAAGACAAATTACAAATAATATTCTTGCAACCAAAATAGCTAAATAAAAGCCTAGAAAATCCTAGAGAAGCATCTTCCACAACTTCAGTGAGCAGACGGAGATCCGGAGGAAAATAAATATTCGTAGAGCCTTCTCTTCTTGTAGGATTGTATCTCATCATTCTTCGACTGAATCTGCTTTTGAAGTTCTTCGTACTCGCTGACCATCACATGGTATTTGTTCTTCCATGATTCTGTTTCGCGTTGTGATCTCTTCAAAGTGATCTTTAAAGTCTCAGCTTCAGTCATGAAATACTGGACAGGTTCTTCTCTTTGAGGTAAAGGATCTTGGCGAGAGTAGGGCATCTTCAAATCAATAGCTCTTCCTCGGACCCATTGAAGGTATGGTTCCATGGACACACAATTAGGCCTTCCCAAACTTTCTTTGCCTTTCCTATGCAGATGATTCCTAGAAGATAGAATCTGATCTTGAAGCTTTTTGTCGTCTTCGAAAAAGATTTTCTCCACATGAATACCTTTAGGCGGTTCCTTCAAGGGGTATCCCAACTGTCGGCGAGCTAAGACTGGATTGTAGCTAATTCCTCCATTGAAACTGAGCAAAGGCACATTGTTGAAGTTTCCACAACTATAAATGATCGATATCCCATCGTACATGCGATTATACCAATCAATATCAGAGTGAGTTAAAGCCATAACTTTTTGCGACCAACGTTCTTGATTAGGTCTCCAGAACGGACCGAACTTGGGTAAGTGAGAAATAAACCACTTGTATAGTAATGGCACACAACAGGTAATCATTCCTCCACCATGAAAATTTCGAAGATGTACTGAATGATAAGTATTACCCAATAGCGTTGGAACTGGATTTCTCCTCATGAAGGTCTTGATTGCATTAAGGTCCACAAACCCCTCAAAACTAGGAAAAAGCAGCAACCCATAAATAAGGAAAGCAAATATTGTCTCAAAGGCAAACATGTCTTTATGATCGGCATAAAATTGGTCCTTCTTAATTAGGAAGTCCCTGAGAAAACCGGAGGTCCCCCCTTTGGTGATCATATTGTTTTTGACATCGGATATCTTTAGACAAATGGCTTTAGCAATATCTCGTTTTTTAGGGTCTTCCTCCAAGAAAGGGAATGGAGACTTATCCAAGATAGGTAATCCCACCAACTGAGAGTACTCTTCTAAGGTAGGTAAAAGCTGATAATCTGGAAAGGTGAAGCAGTGATAATCTGGATCATAAAACTGTAGCAAAGTCGCAAGAAGTCCTTCGTTTACTTGAATCTTCAACAAAGACAATAGCCTTCCATATCTGTTTTGGAACTTTTCTTGATCTTGAACCAAATCCCTTAGCTTCTCTAGGACTTCCAAATTAAAACCCTTAAAAGTAAATTTCAAAGTATGCCTCCTAGAGTGATCCATGGTATCCTGCAATGTTCATAAATAAAGTTTGAATTCCATGAAATCTTAATGCGATATGATGTTTTATGAATTCAATGCATGAAAACAAACAAGGTCCTAGGTTAAAGGAACGTGAGCGGAGTTAAGGTCTACCCATCCCCAAAAGGAGTGTACTATAGGTTAGTCGTACCTGCAGAACAAGGTTCTAAAAAGTGCCCAAAGTCATCAGCCCATCTTTCGGATATTATCAACTTTCCGACTGACTCGGGGGTTAATAATATTCTCAAGAGAACCTCTTTTGAGTGTAGTATCGCGTAGCAACCATTGTGGGACTACTCCCACATAGTTCTCGCACTACGTCCTAAATAAGGCCAAGGTGGTGTTAAGGTACTACGGTTCCCAATATCACAGACTCCAATCGATAAAGGTAAAGGTTTTCACGACTATACTCGATCAACCGAACCATTTTTGAAAGGGTCTCAACTGAGCGGTGATTCTCGAATCAGCTTGGTCGGGACTCACTCCCTATAAGCCTCATCGAATATATCCCCATCCTATAATAATGTCACTAGTCCGGGCGTAGGACTTATCTCACAACACAAGGAACAGTCCCAAAATCAAGGTACAATATATACATGCAAATGAATAGTAAAACAAATAGTAAAAAATATGAACAAATTATGGGTAACCCTCAAAAGTTTCACGTTTTCCCCAGTGAAGTCGCCATTTTCTGTTGCGGTGGAAATAGGATCACAAACTATTAATGAGTTTGAATTGCAATTCAATTCACAACCGCTCTTTGATTTATCCGAAGGAAAAGGTCAAAAGAGGGAAAACCTATTTTGCATCGTAAACACAATGCGGGGAAAGATCTAGGGTTCAGGGGTTGGTTAAATTTAGGGAAGGTATTAGCACCCTAAACTTCTGTAGTACTCTACAGGAACCTTTTGTTCAGATGTTTACTATTTGCTTTATTTATTTGCTTAAGGTATATGTACAAAGGATTAAAAGTGAGAAAAGAGACCTAAGGGGTTAATTCTAAGTTTACTCGGCAAGACATCGCATCTTGTGCCTACGTATCCTTACGGGAGTGGAATCAGAGTAATCGTAGTTCCCCTTAAAAGGGAGGTTAGAGACTTCTTGACAGTGGTCAAGGTCTCAAGGGGAATAAACGCATCTTAAGGACACGCTTACGTGGAGTGTAGAAACTCCAAATCTCTACGTTGAATTGTTAAGTGAATTAGGGTTAGGTTAGGGATTCCACGGCGGGAAACCCTAAAATGAGCACGACGGCTCTTTGACCTAGTGCTAGGGGTAAAATTGTAATTTAGCCTGCGGCGAGGCATTTGTGAAAATTAGGGTTTGTAGTTTGTAGTTTTGAGGGTTTGAGGACTATTGGCGCGGCGGCCAAACAGTTAGACCTAACCTTCGGATGTGTGTAATGTGACAGAAATAATAGTGATGAAAGTGTGAGAAATTTAAATCATACAAGCGGAAGTAAAATGCGGAAAGTAAATGCGATTATTTGTTCGCGAGGTTACAAATGAGGAACAGTTACAATAATATGAAAATTTGAATAAAACGCAACTAAATAAATAAAAGGCGACATGACAAGCTGCAAAACAAACACACATGTTGGTAGGTAAAGTCAGACGGCAATCAAAATGAATTACGAGACAGTCAAGAAAAAGGTGCAACATTTAGGATTTTTTTGTGTAAAGAAAAGGGTCTTGGTTTAGGTTAAAAAAAGATTTAATATTATTAAAAAAAAAATTTAATTTAATTTTCGAAACGGTTTTGAATTCATTATCTAAAAAAAAGAGTTTTATTAAAAAATTTAGGTTTACTATAGCTTGCTTATTAAAAAAAGTTAGTTAATATTTTTAAAAAAAAGTTTAGGTTAATAAAAAAAGTTTTAGGTTAATAAAAAAGGTTTTAAGTTAATAAAAAAAAGTTTTAACAAAATCTTAAAAGATAATAATAATAATTATAATAAAAAAAATAATAAAAAAGAAAAGGGTTGGGCCGGTAGCCACTTCCGGACCCAACCCGGGTGAGGAAAAACAAAAGGGGAAAGGGATTAGGGTTCCCCCCAAACCCTAACGGCGCATCTCAATCTCTCCTTTCTCTCGTTCCGTCGCCTCTTCATCTTCATTCACTTCGTTTTCTCCACGCTTCCTCTTTGATGTTCCTGAAAAAAACATGCAAACACATGACGTTCTTCGAACAAATTGCTCACCCTCTTGGTAGGGTTTGAGCGGTTTCCGTCGATGGTATTTCGCAGTGGTTGTAATAGACTCTCGGTGGCTTCGTCCATGGTTGATCGTGATCTATTTCGTTTTCCGGCCGGTGATGATTTAATCTGAGGCCAGGGGTCTTATTATTGGAGGCGCGGTCTCGATTTGCTGACGACTTTGATGATGAGTCTGATTCGAGGTTCGCGTTTTGGTGAGTTTCGAAGGGTTTTTCTCGTCTTCCTGGCCGATAACGCCCGGGTTCGCGTTCGTCCCTTAGGGTTTCTACTCAGTGATTTTTTTGGCCTCCCTCATCAGGTGATCTTGTTCTCTTTTATACTTTTTCTGGTTTTCTTTGAATGGGCTTGGATCCTAGTGACTTACGTTATATTTGGTGTTATGAGATTTGATTTTGTGATTTAATCCGATGCAAATCCAGATTTCCTTTTCTGATATGATTTTGATTGGGATTTTCCTTTTTCAGAACTCCTTGATTGGATATTGTTTTGGATTTCGATTTGATTTGTTTGATTATCTGAACTGGTTTGGTTTTGATGGACTGGATATGGATTGCTGATGCCCTGTTTTTTCTGATGTAGCTCTGCTTTGGTTAAAACCAATCTTGTTTGGATAAACTCGATTTCTGACCGGTTTTCGTTTCGGCATTGATGCTGGTTTCCAGGTGAACCTCCATTTGGATCTAGTTCAGACTCATTAGCATCTGGGTCTGAACGTGATCAATCGGTTATTTACTTACTAGGAGACAGATCATTCGGATATGTGTTTGGTAGACACCTCATCTTTTGTGTTGTTGGATTCGGTCCAATTTTCTTGCAGCCAGCTGATGTTAACATGATATACAGAACTGAGTTGTTGAGTGATGAACCGATGAATTAACTCTGTTGACGTGGCTTCAAATCGAATTCAGTTACTCTTCATGTTTGATTTTTCTGCTATGAACTTTATTAACTTCCTTTTTCTTCTTTCAGAACTGGTGCTAACGCTTTGGTCGAATCAAATGTCGCCGAGGATGGTCATATGGTGATGATGACCATTGGTATGAACCTTTGAGGGATGCTATTGCCATTTAGTTTTGGTTGCGTTGCCTTAGCGATGATGACCTTCGGGTCTGAGTTGATATTTTGTGCGAATTTGACAATTTGTTTAATTCGGAGTTCGGTAGGGAGTTGGTAACGGCCCCGGCCGTGGCTCTCCCATCCGCTCGAATACTCGCCCGATGATGAATATCCTGAGGGCTGCTTTTCCTTCTATCCTCTCCTTCTCGGCTGTCCCTTAGATAAGAGCAGATATTACCTGATCTGACGTCGATGGCTCAGATTGGTAACGGGAGTAGGATGCGGCTTCGGTCGTGCCCTATCGACACTCGATGATGACAATGTTCTGAGAGTGTCAAAAATAACTCCTAACCTTTTTCTCTTCTATTTGTGTTCTGTTTTTGTTGTGCAGGTAATCGGAGATTCGGGAAGAAACTCAAAGGAAAATTATGAAGCACACCTATAATTCTTAGGAGTTTAGGATTTTTTAGAGTAGCCAATCATTGTAAATGAATCCTCTTTGTAAACCAATGGAATATCTTGGATAAAGTTCAAATTCATTTATCCATTTCGAATTGTAAACTATAAATATTTATGAAATGGAATCCAACAAATATTCATATTTACTTTCTCAATTGTAATTTAAAATATCCATGAATAATAATTCAAAAACCATTTAAATTCACCCTTGAGTTGTAACTTATGAATACTTATGAATAAAAGTTCAAAAATATTTAAAACTTACTCCTCATTTGCCTTAACCAATTTTATAAATGATATTCCGCAACATGATTATACCCGAACAAATTCAAACTTAAAATCCCGTTGATCACATAACTTCTCAAAATAATCTTAACAGTATCCACTTCCTTTTCAATCCAATTTCATCTTATTAAGAGGAAGCAGACTGTTTAAAAATGTCTCAAAATCGAACAAAGAACGGCCCCAAGTCCAATTATATTTCTGACAAAACATACAGGCACCTTGACCCAAGTGGCAAATAAATGCCTCAGGAATGATGTCTCAAAACTTGCGGTCTCCATGTAAAATGACCAAAATGCCCCTGGGGTAATTCCTGCAAACAAATCGCACTCAATGATTGATTAGTGATTAATGGACGCAAAATGAAATGCTATGCGAAATGACTGACTAAATGTAAGGGTAAAATTTGGGGTATTACAATCCCCAATTGGATTGATCACTTTTTCTCAAGAGAAATCTTGAAGTTTTGAAGCAGGATTGGGATCCTATATTTAGTTCTTCATTTATCCTCAGTGATACTTCTATCTTTGAAGATCGGTCTGATGTTTGTTTCGAGACGTTTATCCCGTATTCGGTCATTGCTTTCGTCTGTCTTGTCAGCATAAGCATACTCATATCATATAAGTAGATAACATACTCATTTGCATTTGTGCATCCTTTGTATGTTTTACTCTATCTCTTCGATTGCGTTTACCCTTGGGTATTTGGGCGTGTCTTATTCCTTCCAATAGAGTTGTCAGCCCTAAGCAAAAAAAACTCAATATTTCTATTTCCCCACGAAGTTCGATCCTCGTGGAAGACAGTTGTTTCAGTACTTTCCCATTGGAGTTTATGCCTCTATGGTTGAGTCTTGCTTGACAGTTTCTCTTCGGTTATTCCCCGAATTGAACTTCGGTCTTTGGCAATCATGCTATGAACATGGATCAAGAGTGCATTCATTTTGCACTTTGACATTATGAGGATCACCATTTGAAGACACACCGTTTCTTCAACAACATTACAAGATCCACTCAACAACTTACAGCTGAAGGACAGAAGATCTCTTTATTTGAGCAACTCGTTTTGGGCAGATCTATTCTCAAAACGACAAACAACAATTTCCTCAAGACAATATGTCCTTCCCTAGTGGATTATCTCAAGATTATCAAGTCAAAACAGAGGACATTACAGATACTTCCTCATTTGAGGATTTCTGCTACAACAATCTCACATATTTTTTACAATTACGGCAGAGATACTCCTCAAAAATGATCTTCCCCAGAGAGTTCATTACGAGTACAATCAACGATATATCTCCTTACAAGAGGACACTCCACAAATCAACCGACTTACAGCTCCTCTGAAGATCCCCGATGCACATTCTACAAATTGCCAATACAATACAAACTGCACCTACAATTTACAATTACAAGTACGAGATCGCATCTACAAAATTCTACAATTACAGATTACATCGACAACATTTACATCAACAATTCTACAGTTCTACAATTTACAACATACAATTTACAATGACACTATGGCTCACAGCCGAACATCTACATCAATATTACAATTTACAACTACAGTTACATCTACAATCTACAAATCACAACCCCCTATGAAGGTGCTCTCACGAGTTCTCATCATTTCGGGAAGGAACCGAGACCAGCTCATGGTTCCCATACCATGATGCAAGGGGAAGCTCGACATCAGAAACCGAGACCAGCTCATGGTTCCCATACCATGATGCAAGGGGAAGTTCGACATCAGAAACCGAGACCAGCTCATGGTTCCCATACCATGATGCAAGGGGAAGTTCGACATCAGAGACCGAGACCGGCGCATGACTCCCATATCATGATGCTCGGGGAAGCTCAACAACTACAACAACATCTACAACTACAATGACATCAAAGGCCGAGACCAGCTCATGGTCCTCGTACCATGATGTTAAGGGAAGTTATACATTTTACCATTTCAGCTGAGTTAAAAAGTATAAAATAAAAAAATGGCGAAGAATACATTGCGCCCCAATCAAAAAGATCCACCTTGAGTTACTATTGACCACCACCTTGGTAGTAAAAGTATCTTTCGATTATAAATCGTCAAAATTACCGCATCCTTGATGTATGAGTGATCGCTGCACTTCTGCAAATGTCCCGTTGGTGATTATTTCCTGTCCTCGTAGGATCCCACCTTGTTGGATCTGTCACTCTTTTGTCCGGCATGTCGTATCCAGTTCGCCCCCTATGACCTTTTCCTCACAGGACCGTCCGTCTAGCTTTTTCATATCACTGCATATCATTTGCATCCGGTGGCATCTTAGGGCCAAAAATTCGCGCAATGTTTGTATTTAAGTCCCTCCTATCTCGTCGAGACGGAGATTTCAATCTCCATATCTCCGAATAAAAGTAACTTAAATAGGGGCATCTGTTGCACCCCAATTTTTGACCTTAAGGTCTCGCCTGCTTTTTTTTTACTTTGGTATATATTTATTACAACTAACCAGTTTTTACGCAGGCAACAGTGCCAAGTGTAGATTAGATCATTTTCTTTCCATGGATGTGGAGTGTAATCGTTCAAGGACTGATTATGATGACATGGCAAGCGATATCGCAGGTTACGCTTTCAAGGCTTTAATTATCAAGAAAAGAGGAATGGATTAGTGACTCGGCGATAATATTACTTTGAAATGACAAGTTCAAATTTACTAATGTAAATGGAAGGCCATGTCCATTTCAAACCCTTTTGTTAATTTAAACACTCACAAGATCGAAACCCGAGTATAGTGCATGATTGGTTCTAGAATTTATGATTCATCCCTTATCAAAACACCCTTTCCATTCATCAAGTGAAGATGGGCATAAAGGATTAAGAATGATTTACCAAGCCCTTAGTTTCATAAGTTCTTCTTCGGTACGAGATTCAGTTTAGTATGATGGCACGTGGGTTGGTGTCATTTCTATCAACAAGCTGGGAGCGGAAAAAACCAAAACTATGGGAAATTAGCATCACGCGATTAATGATGAGGAAGTGATAGCCTTTCAATATCAATGACAAACATTGTCAGAAGTGTTAATATCACATTAAATAAAAGCAAATCAAGGGCAGTAGTCTTGAAGAAATCAGCAGAAAGGATTTTAATCAACCGAAGATTACAATTGAAAGCCTCCGTAAGAAAACTCGGGGAGCACAAAGTATGAATTACAGCAATAAATTCCCACAAGAGTATTTTGATTTACAAGGAGGTCTACCACGCAACAGTAGTGCTCAATCATTGGAATATTATCATGATCTTCATGCGTGCTATCAAGATATCTCCACCTTTCTTCGACTAAACCTGATTTCTTGCAGCCAGATAGAAGAGTTGTGAGTGTCATCACCTATTTGCCATGGCGGTCCTGCATTTGCAGCTCGCATTTGGTTGAAGACCTGTGGGGCATTTGCGCATTTCCCGTTTTGAGAGCATCCTGATATCCGAGCAAGCCAAGACACCACTAGGAGTATTTCCTAAACTTCTGATCAGATTCATCACCGCCAAAGCTTCCTCGATCCGGCCTCGCATTGAGTAAACCTGAAACCAAACAACTCCATGTCACCAAACAGTCCCTTGGAGGAGTAACCTGAAAACAAAAGTTATCAAGTCATAAATGGATTCGAGAAATTAACAGGGCATATGAAAACGTACAAAGACAAACTTTGTGGATAAAGCTACCTTTGAAGCATATATTGGAATCAGATATGACGAGGCAACAACTCAATTGAAACTTCTGATGATAACCTGCCGCTTCGGGAGCAACTTCCCTAATGGTCAGTGCGTATAAATCAAATATGTGAACGCAGCACCCTCGACTATTGTTCTACGCCGTAATTGGTCCTTCATCCAAGTGATACCAAGCACCACTCCCCCCCTACTGAAGTTCAAGAGGCAGTGTCTACCTTCAAATTAATAACAACTGCAGCATCCATATCTGCACCAAGCTCCAGACCTGATGTACTACCAGTTGAATTATTCAAGACTGCTGGATTTATTTCATGTGATATGACTGCCGTGTCCCAAGGCCTGGAATGCACAGTTAAGTTTAGCACTACTGAGAATCACCTGCACGTGACAAAAATCTCGTAAGCGAATAACATCAGATGTTGAGTTTGATTCCACCTCTTCAAGATGTTGTTAAACATCAAAGAACCTGCAAGAGAAGAAAGGTGTCAGATTCGCATGGCTCTCATTTGTCTTTGCCACAACAGTATAACACCAGAAAAGGACGCAATTACCGAAGTTCAATCATAGCGGCAAATTTGATGAATGCTCTTTCTCCACCCTTGATCTCTCCTGCTAAGGATGATGAAGCAGTTGCTTTGGTTAGATTCGGCTCTGAAATTGTCAAGACCATTGTGAGAGAATTTCATGCACGCGGAGCACTCGGGCACCTGTCCAATGCAGCCAATATTTGAGACTGTTTAGCCAAATTCAATTCATCAGGAATCAACATTCTCACATAGCCTTTACTCCTCACGTACCACATCCATGAATTCGTTCCTGCAAACCGAAACACAATAGCAATCAATATTATCTCCACAACAACAAGTTATAGGAAAACAAGAACCTGACTGGAACAGCTCGATACGCAAGAGTTAAATACTCACCTTGGAGTCGAACAATACAGAAGAGATGATTTAGAGTCCCTTGGTTTCTTTGAAAGAAAGTTTTCCATGGCAAGGCTTGAAAGCTACCACTGGCATCACCAACACATGAGCAAGAGGGAAATTTGCAGAGATATCAGCTGAGGGCAACTGCAACATTAATAAGCCCATCCATTCAGGGCACTCATCTTCCCGGTTTAAGATGCGCACCCCTGCACCAATTGTGTCTAATCCTAATCACACACACAAAAACAGATGAGCAAAACGAACAGCACCTGCAAATGAATCCATTTATGGCAGCCCAGGACACTTACTATGCGAGAGTACGTCATTTGATGCAAAGCAAAAACCCGAAACAGGAGCACCGTCGACTAACGAAGAAGTGAATGTGCAGGGACCGTTGTCGTCATCTACAACCAGTCTTTGTGACGACGTATTACCTACAACCTAAATTAAAAGCACAAAACGAAAGGTCGTGAGGATATAATTGACAACAGCGGATGATACTAGGAAGGGAATAATGCGGAGACCGTGCGTAATCCATCCTAGGCCAAGAAAGTTTGCCTCGTCGTTCTTGCATAGAGAAGCCAACAGAACATCGTCATAAAAGGAATTAGAAGTAAAATAAGCTTGAACTTAATCCTCATCATCATGCTTCAGAGTTTCCATAACTCCATTCTGATCTCTGCAAACGCCGAAATTATTCGCCATTCGCCAATCCACGCTCCCTGGGGTCACATGAAAGGGAAGAGGTTCAAAATACACATCAAGTTAAACAAGACCATAGGAACAGAGATGGAATTTGAGAGCGTACCCTGAGAATGCTTGCAGTTGCTACTCTTCATCACCATTTCTCCGTTGAAAGTTCACGCACACATCCAACACAAGTCTTCCCCCTTTTGGGCCTTCTAACTCGTTATCCGGCCCAATTTGATTATTATCCGCACCTATCAAACACCAGGATACAAAATTAGCAAGAACAATCAAGAATATCCCACAAAAGACTCAGAGAATATCCAAATCCAAATATTGAACCTAAACAGATAGCATTTAAGACATGTGATACAGAATCAGGGATTTGATTTTCGATTGGAACAGAAAAGGGAAGTTTCCAAAATCGATTGATACCAAATTGGAAACCCCAAATCGGTATTCAAGACAGCATTCAAAACTCAATCAAGTCACTTTCAATTTGAGAGCCTATATAAAGAAGAGTTCGGAGATCGCAAAAGAGGAGGAGACACGAAAGAAAACCCTAAAAACTCAAAACTCAAAATTAGACGGAAGCAACTTATCTTTAGCCGACGAAGTCATCCTCAGCCGCCGCGAGTTCAACCAGTAGAGCCTCCACTGTTGTCATCTCCAAACGCCGCCGCACACCTTCGGTAAAGCTCTCCCCGCGTATAAAAGTTATCGAATGGTTTAACGTTTTGGATTGTGTTTCAGGTACAGACATGAGCATCGGTGAAGAATTGAAGAGGAAACGAGTTTGCGATCAGGGAAGATGGGTAGAGTGAGAGAGGGAGAGGCGCGATGACGGAAACACGGGGGGAGGAAGATTTGGGAAATTTAGGGTTTCCTGTTTTTCTTTTTATTTTATTTTAATTTGCTGTAGTTAATCACACACTTATCACACTAACAACCGCTAATCTCCCCCTAAATCTCAATTAGACCTTAATCTGCCATTAATCAACCTATTTAACCTCACCTAATTTTATTAATTAATCTAATTAATCTTTTTTCTGATTAGCCACCTGTTATTTCAATTAAAATAAATTAGTACTCTTTTTTAATTAACCTTTTTTTCTAATTGATAACCTTTTAACTAATAACCAATAATTAAAATCATTTATTTATTTAATAACCTTTTTGATTAGCCCTTTTATTGATTTAATATTTCACTAACACTTTTTTTAATATCATGTTATTATCATAAAAAACTCTTTTTTCATATTTTAAAATAATGATAGTCAGAAAAATCCTTTATTTAATTTTATGACAATAATTAAATTATTTCATCTCAATAACCTTTTTAGTATAACTTGCATTTTTGACTAAGGACACTTTAATAAGGTCTTTTGAACCTTTTACATAACAACCACTTTTTTAATTAAAACCTATTTTATAATATTCTAAAACTTGTATTTTATTTTATGATAATAAAACTTTTCTACCTACCAAAACTCTTTTTATAAATCATTATTAAACCACTTAATCTAAAAAAAATCTATTTATTTTATAATCTAATTCATGTTCCTAAAAGAGTAGTTCACACCCAAAACTTTTATTTTAAAACTAATGTAATACCACTTCTCTCTAAAAATCAATCTCACCAAGATATAATACAACTCCCAAATAA
This sequence comes from Lathyrus sativus, assembly GCA_963859935.3. Classification (NCBI taxonomy): domain Eukaryota; kingdom Viridiplantae; phylum Streptophyta; class Magnoliopsida; order Fabales; family Fabaceae; genus Lathyrus; species Lathyrus sativus. The sequence goes on from OZ012741.1 coordinate 356,779,843, forward strand.
GTTCAACTCTCTTTTAACTAAATCAACTCTTTTTCAATTCGATCTTCGTCTAAAATCAATTCACAGCGTAAGAACAATTTAATCAATCGTGCACGTCACGACACTTTCACAAGTTAGCACCTAGTGCTTTCATGCGTATTTATATATATGTTCTATCCGCTTTTTATTTATCCACAATACACACACTCACTTAGCGCTTTCATGCGTTCGTGTATGCCTTTACCGTTCTGCAATTTATTTCTGCATTTGCATTATCAATTTATTTTCTTCATCGCATTCCGTCCAAAGGAAAAACCTACACATAATTCAACGTTGTGTGTAGTTGCACATCATTTGCATCATATTCCCTTCGATCCTTGATTCCATTCAAGTTGATCATTTAAGTTTAGGACCTACCCTATAGGAAGGACCTTGTCTTTATTTTTCTACAACATAGCAACAAACAAACAATCAAACACTAATACAAACTCTTTCAAACACAAATAGAGAATAGATGTTAATCATCTTAAGTGAGATATAATCTCCACCTCCACAATAATACAATCAAACATGTAGGGACTTTGCCTTAAGAGCGATAAAGGCATACTTGGCGACCATCCGAGTATGTAAGACCTTTTCTTAAGACGATGCAAAGACCATTTCCTACAAACCCCCTTTACATTTGTGGTGGTTACATCTCCCTTAACATGAAGACTCATCTCTTCTCCTAAACCCAATCAAAACAACTACCCTAAACCCGTAGGAACTTTGACCACAGTCAAAGAACTCCTCTAACCCTTTAGGGTGAACTACAACATACTCTGATTCCACTCCCGTAAGGATATGTAGGCATAAGATGCGATATCTTATCGAGTATACTTAGAAATAAACCACTAGGGTCTCTAATCCTTTAAGCAGATAACACTTAGCAGTAAACAAACATAAAACAAGAGGTTCCTGTAGAGTACTACAGAAACTTAGGATGCTAGTACCTTCCCTAAGTTTAACCAACCCCTGAACCTATAACTCTCTAAGCTTGCATTTGCATTGCATTGTGGGAATTTCGATCTTTATCCCTTCCTTTGGACAAATCAAAGTTCGGTTGTAAAATGAATAAAGATTCAAACTAATCAATAGTTTGGTATCCAAATTTCACCGCGACACCCATCACACAGGAAAAATTTTCTTCTGCCCATCACACAGGAAAATTTTTCTTCTGCCCATCACACAGGAAAATTATTCTTCTGCCCATCACACAGGAAAATTTTTCTTCTGCCCATCACACAGGAAAATTTTTTTCTTCTGCCCATCACACAGGAAAATTATTCTTCTTCCCATCACACAGGAAAATTATTCTTCTGCCCATCACACAGGAAAATTTTTCTTCTGCCCATCACACAGGAAAATTATTCTTCTGCCCATCACACAGGAAAATTATTCTTCTGCCCATCACACAGGAAAATTATTCTTCTGCCCATCACACAGGAAAATTTTTTTTCTACCCATCACACAGGAAAATTTTTCTTTTGCCCATCACACAGGAAAATTTTTCTTCTGCCCATCACACAGGAAAATTTTTCTTCTGCCCATCGCACAGGAAAATTATTCTCGGACATAGTTTCTTTGCCTATTCTCTGTAGTAACTAACTCCACTGGGGATATTCCGAAAACAACTGTCAAACACTCGTCTTGCTAACAAGTAGCTACTTCTGAACTTTGATTTCTATGAAAACCTGAAACGCTGCCGCAGCAACAAACTTAAAGAAAAACATTCCGCTGGCCGGATATAATAACGCCTCAATTGGCAACTCTGTGGGGAAATAATAAACTGAATCACATCATCACATGTCTCCCGACGAGACCTCGATTGTCTGGTAATATCTGAGCTTTAGAACTCCATACTCCTATTGAGAAAGCACACCTGAAAGCGAAAGGTTAACCAACCTGATCTATGTTTCAAAATGCGTATGTTTGATAATGGCGTAATGCTCCATACAACATGGAACTGCTACGCGTTTTTTTTGTTTGGTAGATGCAAATATGACACTATATGCCGATGCAAATGCAGGCTCGAACTGCTGGGATAGCTTTGACAATCTTGCTTCATCAAATCTACCGCCGAGGGAAAAAGTCACCCTGCTGGGGAGTGAACGGGTATCACAAAGTATTCCGGCAAAATAAATGCCAGGACACACAACCAACTCTGTCGGGGAGAATTTTAACCTTCGAGTTCCACTGGGAGGAAAATGGATACTTGCTGAAAAGAGAGGACTCCGCTGAGGACGAAACGACTCTCTTGGGGAAAATCAACTGACTCCGCTGGGGGGGGAGAGTAAATGACCCTACTGGGAAGGGAATCTCTACTGGGAAGAGTAGACTGTCTGGGTACAGCTCACAAGTTGGAAATATTAATCTTCTGAGGCTAAACCACTCTGCTCGGGATGGGGGATCCTTTTGGGGGATACCACACTGTCTGAATACAGCCTTCGATCTTGGAATCGTCAACTCTGCTAAGGGTAAACGACCCTGCTGGAGAATGTCCTTCGGATAAGCTACGACTAGCTGGGGAATTTGATCCTTCTTCAGTAAGGAACATTGTCATCTCAGAAGTGCGACCTGCATGGGGATTCACTTCACGTAACGACCAAGCCTTTCCGTTGCGAGCTTCTGGTTAGTACTGCAATCTTCTGATCGTCCGCTTTGTATGGTCAAGAACCCTGCAACACCACAAACGAGACAAGACAAGTCTATGCAACCAAATCTATTCAGGTTAGCGTTAGTGACATCATTTTCAGTCAATTCAAAGTTTTAGCAATTATTGGCAAGGGCCAGCGATGTTATACACTTGCTAGTTTTATTAACCATTGGCGTTTGTCATGTACAAAACAGTAAAGAACAAGCATCAAATACTGAATAACATGTTTTATTGATTGGGCCCCTGAATGAGCAGAGTTTTGTACACGGGATGTAACTCCTGAAAAGAGGAAGCTACGCACAACAAATATACAAGTATGCACAAGAATCATAAATACAATGACAAATCAAATTTGCACATATGTCGGCAACGGGATGCAGACGAACATCATGAGCTGATCCTCCTATGACTCGCCCGACTCTAGCGTTTTCCCGGTATTCATACTTCTGAAGAGATTGTATCTGATAATCGACCCCTCAGGTATATTCTCCCGCACCAATGTGCACCGCAGTATCAAATTCGAACCGCAGTCATTTGCTTTTCAAATCCCTAACTTTTGCATGAACCGCCCTTTACGGGTTTTCAGTTCACCGGGATACCCTTTTTTGCCGAAGCCGCCCAGTGTAGGTTTTCAACTTCGCGGGTGTACATCTTTTAGTTTTATCCCTAATTTTTGCCCAAACCTTTCATTCTGTTTTTGGTTCGCCAGGATGCCCCATTTTTGCCTGGACTCTCCTTTTTTATCCAGCGGGTCAATTTCAAGCAAAGTATTTTTTAACTGCGCCCGAATTCACAGGCGACGTAAAGTCTTCACCGTCCATGGTGGACAATAACAAAGCTCCTCCTGAAAAGACTTTTCTGACAACGTATGGCCCTTCGTAGTTGGGGGTCCACTTGCCCCTGTGATCTGCCTGTGGCGGGAGAATCCTCTTTAGCACAAGGTCGCCCGTCTGAAAGCTCCGAGGGTGTATCTTTTTATCATACACTTTCTTCATTCGGCTCTGGTACAACCGACCATATGCTAGAGAAGCTAACCTCTTCTCATCCATTAAACTCAGCTGGTTCAACCTGTCTTTCACCCATTCTGCCTGGTCCAGTTGGACATCTCGTAATACCCTCAGGGAAGGAATCTCAACTTCCAGTGGTAACACTGCTTCCGTTCCATATACCAACGAGAACGGGGTTGCCCCGGTTGATGTGCGTACCGTCGTACGATAACCGTGCAAAGCAAAAGGTAGCATCTCATGCCAGTCCTTATATGTCACCACCATCTTCTGAACAATCTTCTTTATGTTCTTATTGGCCGCTTCAACAGCGCCATTCATCTTGGGTCGATAAGGAGAAGAGTTATGATGCTCGATCTTAAAACTCTGACACAGCTCCTTCATCATTTTGTTATTTAAGTTCGAACCATTGTCGGTAATTATCCGCTCGGGGATTCCATATCTGCAAATGATATCTCGCTTGATAAACCTGGCTACCACCTGCTTGGCCACATTTGCATAAGATGCCGCTTCCACCTATTTGGTAAAATAATCGATTGCTACCAAAATGAACCGGTGTCCGTTAGATGCCGTCGGCTCGATCTTTCCAATCATGTCGATTCCCCACATTGAGAATGGCCACGGTGACGACATCATGTTCAGAGGACTCGGAGGCACATGGATCTTATCTGCATAGATCTGGCACTTATGACACCTCTTCGCAAACTTGAAACAATCGGTTTCCATAGTTAGCCAGTAATAACCTGCCCGCAGCAGCTTCCTCGTCATGGCATGCCCACCAGCATGCGTACTAAATGTACCCTCATGTATTTCCTCCATGAGCAACTTCGCCTCTTTCTCGTCTACACAACGTAGTAGCACCAAGTCGTGATTTCTCTTGTATAGGACACCGTCTGGATTCAGATAGAAATTACCCGCCAATCTCTTGAGAGTCTTCTGATCGTGACTGGTTGCCCCAGCCGGATATTCTTTGTTTTTCAGGAAATTATGGATATCAAAATACCAGGGTTTATCATCAGATGCTTCGTCAATGGCAAATACGAAGGCGGGTCTGTCAAGCCGAGAGATAACAATTCTGGGAGCCTCATTCCAGAAGTTGACTTTATACATGGAAGACAATGTGGCCAGAGCGTCAGCCATCTGATTCTCTGCTCGCGGTACATGATGCAACTCAACCTTGTCAAAGAAGGGCAACAATCTCCTCGCGTAATTCATGTATGGTATCAAATTAGGCTGACGTGTCTCCCATTCTCCTTTTATTTGATTCACCACCAGAGCTGAGTCTCCGTATACATCCAGATTTTTGATTCGCAAATCAATGGCTTCTTCAAGCCCCATGATACAAGCTTAGTATTTGGCTTCGTTATTGGTAACCGAAAAGGTCAATCGAGCAGTAAATGGGATGTGTGACCCATGTGGAGTAGTAATGATTGCCCCTATCCCGCTACCATAGGAGTTTACAGCTCCGTCAAAGATCAACTGCCATTTGGAACCCAATTCTGGTTCTTCATCCAGCAACGGTTCTTCACAATCTTTCATCTTTAGGTACATGATATCCTCGTCAGGAAAATCAAACCTCATCGACTGGTAGTCCTCAATAGGCTGCTCTGCCAAGTACTCAGATAATACACTCCCCTTTATAGCCTTCTGTGAGACATACTGGATGTCGTATTCGGTCAAAACCATTTGCTAACGGGCAATTCTCCCCGATAGTGCCTGCTTTTCAAATACATATTTGATAGGATCCATCTTCGAGATAAGCATGGTTGTATGGTTCAGCATGTATTGCCTCAAACGCTTGGCAGCCCAGGCTAGTGCGCAACAAGTTTTTTCGAGCATTGAATATCGAGATTCACATTCAGTAAACTTCTTACTCAGGTAGTATATCGCATGCTCTTTTCGTCCTGTCTCGTCATGTTGACCGAGAACACAACCCATACTCCCCTCAAGAACCGTCAAATACATAATCAAGGGTCTCCCTGCCACTGGAGGTATCAAAATAGGAGGCTCCTGCAAATACTGCTTTATTTTATCGAACGCCTTTTGACAATTTTCATTCCATGTTACAGCCTGGTCTTTTTTCAACATCTTGAATAACGGCTCACACGTGGCCGTTAGGTGAGATATGAACCGAGCGATGTAGTTCAACCTCCCTAAAAACCCGCGCACCTCTTTCTCTGTTTTAGGCGTTGGCATCTCTTGTATTGCTTTTATTTTTGCAGGATCAACCTCTATTCCTTTTTCGCTCACAATAAACCCCAGCAGTTTACCCGATCTCACCCCGAAGGTGCACTTGTTAGGATTCAGTCTCAGCCTGAACTTCCTAAGCCTCTTGAATAGCTTCAGCAGATTCACCAAATGTTCTTCCTCCGTCTGGGATTTGGCAATCATATCATCGACATATACCTCGATCTCCTTGTGCATCATGTCATGAAAGAGAGTCGTCATTGCACGCTGATACGTTGCCCCAACATTCTTTAATCCGAAGGGCATCACTTTGTAGCAAAATGTTCCCCAAGGTGTAATGAAGG
>OZ012741.1:356786551-356832802 GCA_963859935.3 Lathyrus sativus
CTGGAAGCACTCGCTTCCCAGTTCGCCTGGCGAATCCCTGGCGAAGGTTTGTCCCAGTTTGCTCAGCGATGGTGCTGGCGAGCGCCTGCGAATTCAGAAAAATTCCACTGCTCAGAGGCGGCAAGACTCTCCGAATCAGCCAATTCCACTCAACCCAGTTCCCATAACATCGGCTCAACATTCAACAACTTAATTACAGAATTTACTCTCGATTTTACCCGATGAAACCTCAGCTCCACTCAATAATCAATTTTGGCATAAAACTTTGAACTACCGGAAACCCCCAAATCGATCAAACAGCACATGCAATGGTTTTATCATATCAGCATCAAATTCAGAATCACGACATCATATAAAACATAATCATCAAACCTATGGGGTTAAGGAAAATCCCCTCTACCTAGAATTCATGCACTATACCAATTTGACCCGATTCCCCCCCCCCCCCCCTCCCCCCCCCCTTACCTCGATAACTCGAACAACTGAAGAAGATGACTCGGAACTCTAGCTTTCTTCTTCCTCTAAGATCCTTCTCTTTCAACCTTCTTCCAATTTCCCTTCTTCTTCCAATTTTTCCTCTTCTTTCACGTGTTCTTCTTTCTCCTTCCTCTTTCCTTTTCCAAAATCCCCAAATAGCCTCTTAATCCAATTTCCTCTTATTCCTATTTTCTTATTCCAATTCTTATCTCCATTTACTAATAATAATAACATTATTAATAATAATAATAATAATAATAATAATAATAATAATAATATTAATAGTAATAATATTAATAATATTACTATTACTCATTTAATTATCATTACCACTAATAATTTTATTATTAGGCTTACAGTTCAAAATTATTAATTAATTTCAACTTAAGGGCTACACACAATCGACCTCAAACACCCCCATAAAACACGCCGAAACTAAAATAACACGGAAAAACGAGATAATTAAAATGGGCGTTACACCTCCCATTGTAGAATTGCATCTACATTGGATGAATCCACAAAAATACCATTGCACAAAATAATATGACCAAGAAAATTCACCTCTTTCAACTAGAATTCACACTTTGAAAATTTAGCATAACGCTTCTTCTCTTTCAACACTTGCAACACAATCCGTAAATGTTCAGCATGTTCCTCTTCTGACTTAAAATATATCAGAATTTCATCAATGAATACCACCACAATTGATCCAAGTAAGTATGAAAGATTCAATTCATATACTCCATGAATACGCCAGGTGCATTAGAAACTCCAAACGACATCACCAAATACTCATAGTGTCCATACCGAGTACTCAAAGTCGTACTCTAAATATCCTCATCCTTCACTCTAACTTGATGATTGAAGGTGAGAAAATACTTAGAAGGGGGGTTGAATAAGTATGACAGAAAATAATCAAAGATAAAAACTCAAGTATTTTTATCCTGGTTCGTTGAACTCAACTACTCCAGTCCACCCTTTTCAAGAGTGATTTGCCTTTCTCAACAAGGACTTAATCCACTATTCAAATCAACTGATTACAAATAGCAACACCTAAGAACAACTGTTCTTAGTCTTCTCAAGAGCTACTGATCTAACCTAGATCCTCTTAAGGAAAACTTCCTTTACAAATTAATGTAATACAATGTAAGAGTAATAAAATGCTTCTATGAAAGCTATAAACACAACTGTGTTATTTCTCGAAGTTTAGAACAAAGTATGAACTATAAAGAATATGAGAGCTTGAGAGTTTCTTCGCTGAGAATAAGTTTGTCAAATTCGTCACTGAAGAAAGTGCTATGATATCCTTTATATAGCCACTTGAATATTGGAGAGAATATAATACCGTTGGAGAAGATATTTCCAATATCAAATAGTACTGTCCTTTGTACTATTGCAGCAGAGAGACGGCGCACAAAATGTGGGTGTAGCAATTGTCTGCTGAGCTGTGAATTCACCATATATGGAATGTATCAGAGGAATAATATTCTTGCAGAGATTTATGTCTATCCCAATTAAGGAAAGATTTGCTGGCATATTCCAACGGATATATTAAAATAATCTTCTTCAAATAATTCTTCAGATAGTTCAGATCAACAATCAATATCAGAGTCTTCAGTCTTCAGAATCTTCTGGAAACTTCAGAGCCTAAGATGTTCTTCAGATGTTGCTGAATCAGAGTCTGGTGCAGCTGTGTGCTTGAAGCGTAACATGCTCTTAGATCAGAGTCTTCACTCAGATCAGAGTCTTCTCTCATTCAGAGTCTCTTCACTCAGAGTCTTCTTTCATTCAGATTCTTGATAATATATGCAGCGTGTTGTATCTTCAGAATCTTGATGACTAAGCTCTTATACTTCAGATTCTTCTAATCTTCAGATGCTCTTGAGCCATTTAGAATTTATTGTTCACATCAAATTTGCTCTTTAAGATTAAAATCTTTTGTGCCTGTAGAAAACAGTTTAGAACAAATTTAGAGAGTATAATTCTTGTATACAAATTATCATTAATGTTATCATCAAAACATAGAGATATTACTAAGACACAATCTGTGCTCTTACAATCTCCCCCTTTTTGATGATGACAAAACATGAGAAATTTGTTCAATAAAAATATGAATTAAAATTACTCCCCTTGAGATTAACAATCTCCCCCTGAAATGAATACTCTAATGGAATTAGATACTTCCCTTTCTGGTTGAGTACATTTCAGATTCAGAGCCTGATTGAAGCCTGGTTGACATATGTTTGACTTCTAGAGTCAAAGCTTGATGCCATATTAAAGCTTGATGCCAGATGAACAACTTCAGAACACCTGGTTGTTTATCTTGCCATTTCCTGTCTTGAGTTATCTTTTAGATCATGGTACTCAAGGTTAGATATCAGAGTCTGTCTACTCAGATTTAGCTATTTTTGATCAGGTTCTGAAAAGATAGATCTCAGGAAAAAACTTCAATGAAATTTGTCAGATTTTTTAATAATATCTGGGACACTTAAATTCAAAGAATGTTAGTAACATGTCTGACTTAGTTCAGATAATTGCTTATAGATTTGAACAATCAGATTCTATTTTGTTTCTCCCCCTTTTTGTCATAATCAAAAAGAATTTTAAAAGACAGTAAAGATGCAGAAGAAACACATATCCAGATAAGCAAAAAGATCATTGTCATTAAGTCAAGAGAACATCCAGATTCAGATAAAAGCATACAAAACATATCAGAAGAAAATCAAAACAAAGCAAAACATGAAAAACTTGTGCAAAACATCAAGTAGGTTTAGCAGATGAGGCTTGTTGAGAAGCAATGAGTTGCAGCAGTGCTGTAATCCTTTCTGAATTTTCATCTTGCTTAGCCATCCAAGTTTTCATTTCTTCATTTGTTTTCTTTTGATCAACCATAAAATCCTTAAGTTCTTTGACATCCTTCTGAAGATCTGTAGATTCTGAAACAGTAGATTCTGAAACAGTCTGAGTAACATCAGGTGCAGGAATTTCTGGAGGTGGAGGAGCTTCTAGAAGAAGAATAGGAGGAGTGTTTCTCTTAATCCGTTTTTGATAAGCAGCAAACCTTACTTTTGACAATCTAAGACATTGAGTCCTGATTTTCAAAGCCTCCCTATTCAGTCTGTAAAGATATTTCTTCCAAACAGCGTCAGCAGCCTCTTTGTCCATAGTAGTCATGCAAACATCCATAATGTCAGCAAAGTCTGAGACATTATCCTTATCAAAATCTCTTAACAGAGTATAAACACGTGATCCCAATTCTGCTTCATCAGGGATTCTGGGTTTTCTTGGTTGGGTTAGTTGTGTTTGTGGTGTTTGTTCAGAAGGTTGAGGTGGTGAAGATGGATGTTCAGATGTTTGTGGTTCAGAAGGTTGAGGATTGATTTGTGGTTCAGATGTTGGTTGGTTGGTTTGTGGTTCAGATGTTTGTTGGTCAGAATGTTGTGGTTGAGGTATTGAGGGAATTGGTTGGGTTTCTGTTGGTTGTGGAGTGTTTTGGATTTCAAGAGGTTGTGGAGTGAGAGTTTGAGTTGGGGAATTTTGTGGAGAAGGTGGATGTTCAGAAGTTGGAGATTTAAACAGCTGTTTCCAAACACTCTCAGAACGAGGTTGTTTGAGATCATTCAAGCATTCATTAATGTAGCCAGATGATTCATCATCAGATGATGCATCAGAGTGGTTAGATTTTTCAGAAGTTGAAGATAAATTGACAGACTGGTTTAAAGGTGTGACATCTAATATCTCATCAGGATCAACGAGATATTCAGGTTGGTCAGAGTGTTCAGGGTGAACATCCTCTGGAATGGTATATTCTGGGATAGTGTTTTGTGGTTGTGGTGTTGTTTGTTGAGTTTGTTGTGGAATTTCTGTTTGTATGTTTGTTGGTTGCTTGGATTGTGGTGTATGAGGGGGGACAGAAGATGGTTTAGAGATAAAAGTTTTAGAAGGTCTGGATCTTCTAAATCTAAGTGGGGAGTCAGAGGGTGTGGGGGTATCAGAATGATGAACAGGATTAGAATCAGTGTTAAATACCTGTTTCAGAGTATCTCTAATTTCTTCAAAAGTTGCTGCAGGAGGATTTGGTTGAACCTTCTTCAGCTTCTTCCTTTTCTTCTTCTTTTCAGCATCTGAATGCTTCCTTTTCTTCTGATGACCTTCACTATCAACTTTTCTCTTACGTCTTCTTTCCCTTGTCAAATCAGGAAGAACTTGGCCTTCCTTCTGCAAAAGATTGGCAGGAATCTCATCACCATCTCTTAGGCAGCGAGCAACATACTCAGCAATAATTTCTCTAGGTTCATCTGAGGTGAATAAAGGAAAATCCTTAACAGGAATCCTTCTTCCCCTAACTTCTTCAGAGTTAGTTTTCCTTGGTTTCTCAGATAAATCATCAACCAGTTTCATCCTTCTCAAAGTTAAACCGTTTATTTCAGAGCCAATGATATAAGTCAGATCTTCTGTCAACCCAGCCTCTTGCAGATGCGCCACAAGTTGGTTTTCTATCAGAATATCTGAAATCAGCCTTCCCATAGGGATCCATGTTCTGACTTTTCCAGATTTATCTCTGGCTGTTTCCCTTGTTTCCTTGACGTGAGACACCAGATGATTAAACAACAAATATGGAAGATCAATCTGAATGTTTTGGTGTAAACAATACATGAAGTAAAGTTGTTCAGCATTAACATAATCAGAAGAGTTTGAAGAGGGTCTGTGAAAGATGGTGCTCATGAAAATCTTAGCCCATATCTTGTAAGTGGGTTTCAAGAACTTAACCTTCTTACAAGGTTCACCAGTAGTACAGATTTCTTGACATACATCTTTCAGGTCTTCACGCGCAGAAGACAGAGAGGTTACTCCATCAGTTGCCTTAAAACCTATGAGTTTCCTTATCAGGTTTTCAGTGATAACTATCTTTTTTCCCAGCACAGAGGAGTGAATGAACTTTGGAGTAGCATATGCATGGATCCAGAACTCCTTCACTAACGTTGGATACACAGGACCCATAAGCCTGTCAAAGTAACCGTCCCAGCCTTGTGCTTTGATTGAAGAAATCAGATCAAACCCATTTTCAGCAAGATCTTCTAAGTCCACGAAACTTTCACACAGTACTTCTAGTGAATCAACAGCAGTTAGGAGAGTGCGTACTGGTTCTTTGACAGTGGTAGCATTTTTGGTAGTAACAGCGTTTGAAGTAGATGCCATTGTTGACGATGATGAAGAATATGAAGGTTTCTGAGTTCTTTTAGGGTTTGCAAAGAGAGAGAACAACAAACAAAAGCGCATATGTGTTTGAGAATGTGAAAAGTGTGAATGTGTTATGAGAATGGTTTATATAGACAAATAAAGCAAGCATGGGAAACACAACAGACACACATAGGACACATACGCACGTTTGCATTAAATGAAAAGTAATCATTTTTAATTATGATATGACATTTGGGGGAAAATCAAGACAGATTGAGATTTTCAAAGCAATACCTTAAACGTCATAATCAGTAGGTGTACTCCATCTTTTCAGATTCTGAGTGACACGTGTTTGCTTGCATGTGATTCTATAACTCTTAAGAAATGAAACGTTTTCAACTTTCAGATCCTCTGAGATGGTCAGTTCAGAGTTTCACACAAAAAAAATTCACAGATAAATTAAACAAGCAAGACAGATGAAATACTTCAGAGTGTTAAACACTTAGCATCTGAGAAGTTGACTCTGAGAAATATTACTCTGGACAAAAATCCATACAAATATTTTTCAGAATAAACTTAAACCTATCTTCAGCAAGGGGTTTTTGAAAATATCTGCCCATTGATGATCTGTATCAACAAAGGCTAAATTTATTACACCCTTCTGAACATAGTCTCTGATGAAATGATGTTTAATCTCTATATGTTTGGCCTTAGAGGTAAAATTGGATTTTTGGATAAACATATAGCAGAAGTATTATCACAGAAGATAGAAAGATTACTCTCATAGATTTGATAATCTTCTAGTTGACTCTTCATCCAGAGCATCTGAGTGGAACATCCAGCAGCAGCAATGTATTCTGCCTCTGTGGTTGATAGTGCAATTGTTGGTTGCTTCTTGCTGTACCACGAGATCAGATGACTTCCAAGAAACTGACAGCTTCCAGAAGTACTTTTGCGCTCAACTCTATCTCCAGCATAGTCAGCATCACAGAATCCAACTAGTGAATATTCGTCAGATCTTCTGTAACACAAACCAACATTAGCAGTACCTTTCAGATACCTTAGAATCCTCTTAACAGCAGTTAAGTGTGATTCTCTAGGATCTGATTGGAATCTAGCACATAAACAAACACTAAACAGAATGTCTGGTCTAGAAGCAGTCAAATAAAGAAGAGATCCTATCATACCTCTGTAGAGTTTCTGATCTACCTTCTTACTTACCTCTTCCTTACCTAGAGTGCTTGTAGGATGCATTGGAGTCTTTGCCATTTTGCTATCCAGCATGTTAAACTTCTTCAGAAGCTCTTTAACATACTTGGTCTGATGTATGTAGGTGCACTCTGGAGTCTGATTTACTTGGATTCCCAGAAAGAATCTCAATTCTCCCATCATGCTCATCTCAAATTCTGCCTGCATACATTTAGCAAACTCCTTTCCAAGCATAATATTTGTTGATCCAAAAATAATATCATCTACATAAATTTGACAAATCAACAAATCTTTCTTAATGGTTTTACAAAATAGTGTGGTATCCACTTTTCCTCTGATGAAATTTTTCTTCAGAAGAAAATTACTCAACCTCTCATACCAAGCTCTGGGAGCTTGTTTTAGTCCATAAAGAGATTTTTTCAGTTTGTAAACATGATCTGGAAAATTTTCATTTTCAAAACCAGGAGGTTGGTGGACATACACTTCCTCTTCTATAATTCCATTAAGAAAAGCACTTTTAACATCCATCTGATAAAGAGTGATGTTATGTTGTGCAGCAAATGAAATAAGCAAGCGTATAGACTCTAACCTTGCAACAGGAGCATATGTTTCTGTGTAGTCTATGCCTTCTTGTTGACTGTAGCCTTGAGCAACCAGTCTTGCTTTGTTCCTTTCAACTTCTCCTTTCTCATTAAGTTTATTTCTGAAAACCCATTTTGTTCCAATGACATTGAAACCTTTAGGTCTTGGAACCAGATCCCAGACTTCATTCCTTGTGAATTGATTCAGCTCCTCTTGCATAGCTAAAATCCATTCATTATCTTCCAGAGCCTCATCAACAGATGTTGGTTCTATAATTGACACTAAGCCACAGAAGGAAGATTCAGAAGTTTTGAGAAATGCTCTTGTCCTTATTGGATCATCTTTCTTTCCAATTATCACATCCTCTGGATGAGAAGCTTTCATTCTGGAAGAAGATCCTCTGACTGTTGGTCTTTCAGAAATATGCAGATTGTCAAGTTGGGAAGTTAGAGGCGTAGCATCTGGGTTTGCTTCAGAGTCTTTGTCTGCCTCTGAGCCTTCAGAGTCTGTGAGAATAACTTCTCTATCTGCAGAACTTTCAACTTGCTTTGGCTTTTCAGAGCCAAGCTTATCATCAAATCTAACATGAATAGATTCTTCCACAATCTGTGTTTCAGTATTGAATACTCTGTAGCCTTTAGAGCGTTCAGAATAACCAAGCATGAAACACTTCTGTGCTTTGGAATCAAACTTGTTCAGATGATCTTTAGTGTTAAGCATATAACAAATACATCCAAATGGATGAAAATAAGCAATGTTGGGCTTTCTGTTTCTCCACAATTCATAGGGAGTCTTTTCCAGAAGAGGTCTTACAGACACTCTGTTCTGAATATAACATGCTGTATTTATTGCTTCTGCCCAAAAGTATTTTGCCAGATTTGTCTCGTTGATCATGGTTCTGGCCATTTCTTGCAATGTTCTATTTTTCCTCTCTACAACTCCATTTTGTTGTGGAGTTCTAGGACAGGAGAAATCATGTGCAATTCCTTTTTCAGAAAAATATTTTTCAAAATATTTGTTTTCAAATTCACCACCATGATCACTTCTGACTTTAATAATTTTGCATTCTTTTTCAGTCTGGACTTGATTGCAGAAGTCAATGAACACAGAATGAGACTCATCCTTGTGTTTTAGAAACTTTACCCATGTCCATCTGCTGTAGTCATCTACAATGACTAACCCATACTTCTTGCCTCTGATGGATGCAGTTTTCACTGGTCCAAACAGATCAATATGAAGTAATTCCAATGGTCTAGAAGTGGAAACAACATTTTTTGGTTTAAAATGAGATTTTGAAAATTTACCCTTTTGACATGCGCCACACAGAGCATCTGAATTGAACTTCAGATTAGGGAGTCCTCTGACCAGATGGAGTTTATTAATCTGAGATATACGTCTCATATTAATATGTCCCAATCTTCTATGCCAGACCCATTGCTCATCATTCACAGATAAAAGGCATTTTACATTTTGAACTTTAAGTTCTGAAAGGTTAATTTTGTAAATGTTGTTTTTCCTCTTTCCACTGAATAGGATTGAACCATTCTTTTGACATACAGCTTTGCAACATTTTTGATTAAAGATGATATCATAACCATTGTCACTTAATTGACTTATCGACAATAGATTATGTTTCAATCCTTCAACTAACAGAACATTAGAAATAGAGGGTAGGTTACCATTACCTATTGTACCAGAGCCAATGATCTTGCCCTTCTGGTTCCCTCCAAATTTCACGTCCCCTCCAGATCTAAGTTCCAGGCTTTGGAACATAGACCTTTCGCCCGTCATATGTCGTGAGCATCCAGAGTCCAGGTACCATGATTGGTGTCTGGATTTTGCTGCTAAGAACATCTGCAACAGGTATTATTTTACTTTTAGGTACCCAGATATTCTTGGGTCCTTTGGGGTTAGATGTTCTGTGGTTTTGCCTAAACTTCTGTTTTTCAACATAGTGTTTATTCTGGCTAGCCCTTGGCTTAAACACATAAGTACTCTTTTCAGAGCTTGTATGTTTAATATCATTCAGATGACCAAACTTAAAATGAGAATACAGAGGAGTCTTCTTGATGAAGAGTTTATCAACAGATTTTGGATTGCTTCCAGAGGAAGATTCACATCCAATGCCTCTTCTGTTGTTCCCACTAACACCATAGATCATAGAAGCCATTTTGCTTCTGTCTATGCTTTTAGTGAGGAATCTTTTAAAACTGGAGTCATATTTTTCTAAAATATTTTCACTTGACTCTGTTTCAGTATCAGATTCTTGTTGAGTTGTTTCTAAATCATTTTTGAGTTTTAAATTTATTTCTTTCTGCTCAACAAGTTCTGTTCTCAGAAGATCAATCTCAGATTCAAGATTGCTTTTCAGCTTCTTGTATTTGAGTTTAATCTTGCTGTAGCTTTCCAACATGTCAGATAAACTTTCAACAAGTTCAGCTCTGGAGAGTTCAGAAAATACCTCTTCAGAGTCAGAGTCTGATTCTGACTCAGATTCAGATGATGACGTTCCTTCATCTTGATCATTTGTGTTGGCCATCAGCGCAAAATTTGCACATTCTTCCTCAGATTCAGAAGATGATTCAGATTCATCTGAGTCATCCCATGTAGCCATCAGAACCTTTTTCTTTTTATCAAACTTCCTTTTGGGTTTTTCCTTTTGAAGTTTGGGACATTCACTCTTGTAGTGTCCAGGTTCTTTACATTCATAGCAAGTGACCTCTTTCTTGCCAGATCTTCTGTGTCCAGAAGATTCTCTCTTTTGATCAGATCTTCTGAAGTTGTTGAACTTCTTCCCTTTGTGCTTCCAGAGTTTGTTGATCCTTCTGGACAGCATGGATAGTTCATCTTCTTCTTCAGAAGAAGATTCCTCAGAGCTTTCTTCATTTACCTGCAAAGCTTTAACAGATTTGTTAGATTTAAAAGCTAAGGATTTACCTTTATCTTTCTTCTGGGGTTCATCTTCCTCCAGCTCAATCTCATGACTTCTCAAAGAACTGATGAGTTCTTCTAATGAGATTTTGTTCAGATCCTTGGCCAGCTTCAATGCAGTCACCATAGGTCTCCATCTGGTAGGAAGACTTCTGATGATCTTCTTGACATGATCAGATGTTGAGTAGCCCTTGTCCAGAACTTTCAACCCAGCTGTTAGAATCTGAAATCTGGAAAACATAGTCTCAATGTTCTCAGATTCTTCCATCTTGAACGCTTCATACTTCTGTATCAGCGCCAGAGCCTTTGTTTCTTTCACCTGAGAGTTTCCCTCATGAGTCATTTTGAGAGACTCAAACATATCATGAGCAGTGTCTCTGTTGGTAATCTTCTCATACTCTGTATGAGAGATTGCATTAAGAAGTATGGTTCTGGCTTTGTGATGATTCTTGAATTCTTTCTTCTGCTCCTCAGTCATTGATTTTCTATCAATCTTTTTGCCATCCTTAGTAGGATGTTCATATCCATCAATGACTAAATCCCAGAGATCAGCATCATACCCCAAGAAAAAACTTTCAAGTCTATCTTTCCAATAATCAAATTTTTCTCCATCAAACATTGGAGGTTTGGTGCTGATTCTGTCTCCTTCATATTTGTTGCTTGATGTAGGAATATCACCCATATTAGCAACCAAATAAATAACAGAGTATTCTTCTCACTGGATCTTTATCTGTCACGGTTAAGTGAATGCACACGCAGAACCGGAGCTCTGATGCCAACTGAAGGTGAGAAAATACTTAGAAGGGGGGTTGAATAAGTATGACAGAAAATAATCAAAGATAAAAACTCAAGTATTTTTATCCTGGTTCGTTGAACTCAACTACTCCAGTTCACCCTTTTCAAGAGTGATTTGCCTTTCTCAACAAGGACTTAATCCACTATTCAAATCAACTGATTACAAATAGCAACACCTAAGAACAACTGTTCTTAGTCTTCTCAAGAGCTACTGATCTAACCTAGATCCTCTTAAGGAAAACTTCCTTTACAAATTAATGTAATACAATGTAAGAGTAATAAAATGCTTCTATGAAAGCTATAAACACAACTGTGTTATTTCTCGAAGTTTAGAACAAAGTATGAACTATAAAGAATATGAGAGCTTGAGAGTTTCTTCGCTTGAGAATAAGTTTGTCAAAATTCGTCACTGAAGAAAGTGCTATGATATCCTTTATATAGCCACTTGAATATTGGAGAGAATATAATACCGTTGGAGAAGATATTTCCAATATCAAATAGTACTGTCCTTTGTACTATTGCAGCAGAGAGACGGCGCACAAAATGTGGGTGTAGCAATTGTCTGCTGAGCTGTGAATTCACCATATATGGAATGTATCAGAGGAATAATATTCTTGCAGAGATTTATGTCTATCCCAATTAAGGAAAGATTTGCTGGCATATTCCAACGGATATATTAAAATAATCTTCTTCAAATAATTCTTCAGATAGTTCAGATCAACAATCAATATCAGAGTCTTCAGTCTTCAGAATCTTCTGGAAACTTCAGAGCCTAAGATGTTCTTCAGATGTTGCTGAATCAGAGTCTGGTGCAGCTGTGTGCTTGAAGCGTAACATGCTCTTAGATCAGAGTCTTCACTCAGATCAGAGTCTTCTCTCATTCAGAGTCTCTTCACTCAGAGTCTTCTTTCATTCAGATTCTTGATAATATATGCAGCGTGTTGTATCTTCAGAATCTTGATGACTAAGCTCTTATACTTCAGATTCTTCTAATCTTCAGATGCTCTTGAGCCATTCAGAATTTATTGTTCACATCAAATTTGCTCTTTAAGATTAAAATCTTTTGTGCCTGTAGAAAACAGTTTAGAACAAATTTAGAGAGTATAATTCTTGTATACAAATTATCATTAATGTTATCATCAAAACATAGAGATATTACTAAGACACAATCTGTGCTCTTACAATGATAACCCGACCTCAAGTCAATTTTACTAAACACACGAGCATCCACCAAATGATCCATCAAGCCATCTTTTCTTGGAACTGGATACTTATTATTAATTGTCACTTTGTTCAATTGTTTGTAATCCACACACAACCTCATACTACCATCCTTCTTATTTACCAACAACACCGGAGCTCCCTAAGGTGACACACTTGATCTCACAAATTCCTTTTCCAGCAATTCTGTTAAATACGATGCTGACATCCTGTATGGTGCCATAGAAACATGTCTGATACCAGGGACATGATCAATAGAAAACTCCACCTCTCTCTTTGGCAGCACATATGAAATATCATCTGGAAAAACCTTTGGGAATTCGCGCACCACCTACAACTCACCAATCATTGATCGAATTTCCACAAACAAGGACGCAGATAACACAAGCACCTGAGCTTCCTCTTCCAAAAGCTCTTTTAACCCTCTAGCAGATAAGAAAACCAGTTTCTTCCTTATTATCAGGAGAAAGAAATCGCACTAACTTGTTATAACAGTTTATATGAACATGATTGAACTCCAACAAGTTCTTTCCAAGATAACATCAACACCAAAGTCTCTATCAAACATCGACAGAGGATAATTCAAACAAACCAGAGAAGTAGTCACCAATCCCTTAGCAGGAGTTTTCATAACCATTTTTCTCTTCATAGAAGAAACAACAAGGTCTAGCCTTTCCACACGAGTCCCATCTCCCAAGAATCCTTCTAACTGCGTAGCGTGTGGAAAAAAACACTGTTTACCTTCATCGAACTTGACTTCACGGTCTTAAGGTAATTCATAAATATCTTTCAAGAAAACATCAGGGATCACACACCACTGGAAGATCACATCTGACCGTGGATGATAAGCTGAACTCAACCTCAGCTTCGAACCCAAAGCCTCTTGCAAACTCTCCCAAAATTGGGAAGTGAACCTTAGATATCTATCTGACACAATACTCAAAGGAACTCCATGTAGCTTCACAATCACACTGATATAAATCTCTTCCAACTTCTGCGAGGAAAAAGTGATGTTAGCAGAATAAAATGCACCGATTTCGTTAGTCTATTAACAACCACCCAAATGGCATCATGCCCTCTCTGAGTATTCGGCAACCCAATCACAAAATCCATCGAAATGTTGTCCCAATTCCATTCTGGAATATCCAACGATTGCATCAAACCAGCAAGTTTCTAATGTTCCACTTCCGAATTCTGACAAGTCAAGCAAGCATACAAAAATTGAGCCACATCATGCTTCAATCCAGGTCACCAAAATATCTTCTTGATCTTGATACATCATTGTAGCTCCTAGATGAATAGTTAAGCTACTTTTATGACTTTCTTTCAGAATCATCATTCTCAGTTCAAATCACCAGGAATACATATTTTATCACGGAATCTTAGCACACCTTACTCATCCACTTTGAAGTCACTATCATCAGTCTAATTACTTCCAATCATCAATTCCACCAACTTCACATCCAACTTCTGACTCTCTCTAATATTATTAAGAAAATTATTGTTTATCTTCAGCATACCAGAAATCACACTTTGTGGTGTCAGGTCACAGGCCAAACTCGAGTCTCTGAACTACTCAATCAATTTCAACTTTTTAACCATCATAGAAGACATATGCAAGGACTTCCGAATTAACGCATCAGCCACGACATTAGCTTTATCGGGATGATAATTCAATCCAACGTCACAATCTTTCAAAAATTCCAACCATCTCCTATGCATCGTATTCAACTCTTTCTGATCAAAGAGATACTTCAAGATCTTATGATCACTATAAACCTCAAATCTAGAAACATAGAGATAATGTCTCCAAATCATCAATATAAAAACCAATGCAGCCAACTATAAATCATGAGTAGGATAATTCCTTTTATAAACTCTCAATTATCACGAAGCCTAAACCCTTTTATAAACTCTCAATTATCACGAAGCCTAAACCACAACCTTTCCTTCTTGCGTCAACACACCAACTAAACCCATCAAACATAAATACCTCAAAGTATTTATTCTTTGCCAAAGTATAAACCTTTCTTAATGTTGTCTTATAAATACCTCAAAATCCACTTAACTACTTCCTAACAAGCTTTACCTGAATTCAACATAAATCTACTAACAACTCTCACTACATAGCCAATGTTTGGCCCAATACATATCATTGTGTACATCAAACATGTAATTGTTGAAGCATACACAATCTTAGCAATGTATTTTTCTTCATCTATCAGAGGTGACTAATCCTTGAATAGGATAAAAGGACTTACTAAAGGTGTGATTTCTAGTATGACATCGTCCATGTCAAAGTTTTGCGAAACACCATAAATTTACTCTTCTTGAGATAAATTCAAAAGTCGTATTTGCTTATATTTTATGTTGTGCATATTAAGGATCCTCTTTGCATGATATAGGTCATTCATGCCAAACTTCTTTAATAATTTATTCTTCAAGTTTTCTATTTCATTCACATCTGAACCAACTACCAACATATCATCAACATAAAGTAAAAGAAATGATATAAGTGGAGTTATATCTCTTGACCAATAAGTGCTCTTTCATTTTTTTTTTCATTTTTTGATTTGGTAACAAGTGATTTTGTTGTCCATGGCATTTGAGATAATTAGCATGGTAGAAGAGTTGACATCTAACAATTTTCAATGGTAAAACGAAATCTATACAATATCGAAATGGCATGTTTGATTGTATATTTTGACACAAAAACAACAAAATTAGTATTCAAAATTTTGATCAATTTAACGACTTCCAAAAGTCTTTTTCCCAATAAAATCCAGTCAAAAAGCATACTTCCACTAAGGCGTGTTTTGAGAATTTTTTTTGCACGGGGAGGTGGGAGATTTAAGCATGATATATTATTTTCTTCACATTTTATATAGGTGTAAGTTCAATTTAATGTGAAAATCTAGTTAGTGGACTGTTTTGAGTCGGCCACAGGCCCATTGCAAAGTAACCCCAATTACCATTCATCGTATATAAGTCATCACGTGTGTAGTATAAGAGATATTTCAATGAATAATTCACTCTACCCATCGTCATTCACTGAATGACTTAAGTGTTAGAGTATTAACCTTGGAGATCCATCCTCGCACAATTGCACCAAAGATCTGCACCACATTATCAATAGTCTACACAAACAATTATGGTTCCTGAATGGAACAATAACATCATCTGTGAGAATCAACTTCTAATTCATGTGAATTTCCATAATCAGATCTCTTTTGATTCCATCAGATCTCTTTTGATTCAATTAAATCTCCTCCAATTTAAACCTCAACCGCTTTAACATTTATGCTAAAATGGAAACACCTTTGAATCTCATTTAGGAAAATATTTCAAAATCCTCCACCGTAAGGTTCTCTCAATCCAATGTCACTCATTGAGAAACAAAAAGCGAAAAGGAAATCATTGGGTACCAAGACCACGAGAAGGTGGATGGAACTTCTAATGCGAACATTTTGTTGACCATTGTCTCTACCGTTTCTAGTCACTATGTCTCAAGGATCCTCATTGATGATAGAAGTTTCTGCAATTTAATATATCTTAGAGACTTCACAAAGATGGTCTTAAGAAAGAAAAATTTGAGGTTGTGCGAAGGCCAGAACGTCCTAGCATTCAATGACTCTTCAACTCGTCCATGTGGATATACCTATTTATCAGTTTCCTTGGGAGAATGGAAAAATAAGAGAACCTTGAACATCGACTTCTTCATAATTCCTTGTAAAAGTGTTTACAATGGCATCCACAACCAGCCATTTTTAGCAACTCTAGACACATTGGCCTCTCCTGTTCACTTGAAAATGATCTAGCATAATGATTCTAGAAATATATACAATATCAAAATGACTTATCTAATCTTTTGATAGAAAAACAAAGAAATTAGTAGTCAAAATTTTGGTCAATTTTGCAACATCAAAAAGCACTTTTCAGATAAAATCATGTTCAACAGCGTAATTCCACTAATGGGCGTGAATGCAGGGGGTCAGACCGTTTGACATCCTTTTTTTTCATTTATTCATAGAGAGAGCCAATGTTTTAAGCATGCGACCTTTAATATGTCGTCACACCCCATTGTTTGCCGTGCACGAGGATTAACATAAGTTTTTTCAATTTTTATGTTAAAAGGTGCAGTGCATGTGGGCCCGCTCCCCCTTCCCTCATAGTTTGTGGAGTAGGCCAAGATTTTAAGCCAGTACCTTAGACAATACCCACCCCATTTTGTCACCCTAGAGTTATGTATATAAGCATGATACATGATTTTTTCTGAATTTTATACTGGTGCGAGTTCAATTTTTGTTGTCAATGTGAAAATCTAGTTAGTAAAGCAAATATAAGCATATTTTTTAGCTTCAAAATCTACTTTAATGCATGTGAGTGATGAATGACAAATATATAAATATAGACTTATCACTTGCATTTCAATATGCTAATGATGGAATAAGTCGTGCCGCTACTTTTTTTGGATGACAAAACCAATCCTCTTAAAAATCATATCTATTGACCTAAGAAACACAATATTGATATGCATGAGTTTATGGGTTCTCCGTAAAAGATACATTGCATCTGATGCTAACAAAAAATATCAAAGACAAATAGTGTGAAAACATGTTGATTGAAAGTAAACTATATGTGTATATGTTTTTGTTGGGTGCAAATATGAGAGGTTAAGTTCCACATCAGCTATGAATCGGTGAAATATTATATTTATAAGAGAGATGACCCATATATTATATGTCTTAAGGTTTTGGGTGGAGATGTGGTATTTCACTCTCTTGTGGTTTTGGAGCCTTAGGTGCACTACTACAGAAAACATATACCACAACGGTTGAAAAAATGGATAACATCATATGTGACATGCCGTTGTCACGTAGGGTATGGTTATGTATGTGCTACTTACAATCATAGTCTTATGACTATTGTAGAAAACCTGAAAGTGTGTTATATATGATCACGGTTGTTATAACTAACTATTGTGCTATATACATTTAGGTAAATAACATTTCATAACGGTTAATATAAATAACTGTTATTGAAAGTACCCAGAGTTTATTATATAATATGCAGATTAATAATCCTCACAACAACATACAAACATTCAAATTGACAAAGAAGTATATAATCTAAAAATTAAAATACTCTTGAAAGTCAACTTAAACAAGCCACTATTTTCTGAATTGCATCAATCTCATCATTCATCTCACGTTGTTTAACATATAGAATATGGTTTAATGGTCTAAGTCCTTCATGACATCAATTCCTTATATTCTAGTTTAATTTGAATAATATCAATAAATTATTGTTATTTAAATTAAACTATAAGAGAAAATATGAATGTGATGAAGGAATCAGGTTATTGACCCACATTCTATATGTTAAACAGCGTGAGATGAACGATGAGACAGATGCAATTCAGAAAACATTGATTGATATAAGTTGGTTCTCAAATACAACTTAATTTTCAAATTATAAGTTTCAATGTCAATTTAAATGAAATTTATTTTCAGTGAAGGGTTTAGTGAAATAAACAATCTACATAGCATATAATAAACTCAACTTCATACAATAACATACATTAACACAAGATATTATGTAATGTTTAAAGAACATTACTTTTTTTAAACAAATCGTGGATCTGGAACAAATTATGATTTTGATATAGTTTATGAAGCTATGAAGAAGAAGTACAAGGTGAATGAAGTTAACACGATATCTTCATACTTCTTGTATTTTTCTTCATAGCTACACAAACGATATGTATCAACACCAAAGTATACGCTTTGTTAAGGTGGTGAAGACGAATCTAAAAAAATAAGAATATTCACCAAATAAAAAAATGAGAATCCATTTTAATAAGAAATGTAAACAAAATCGAAGCATAAGTTTAATGAACGAACCTGAAATATGATTAAAGAGTATCATAGCGATTGGTGAAGACGAATCTGAAGGTTTAAGAAAGTTTAAAGAGTGACATGGATGTTAGGGTTATGTTATGAGAGAGAAGAGTGAAATGTGTCAGGGTTTCCATTTGATAGAAACACATGTTATGTATTGAACGATAGATATTTTCGCTTATATAGTAAAAAATATCACTTTTCATCACGGTTAGAAAGAAAAATTGTGATATAGTATATCACTTTTCATCACGGTTAGAAAGAAAAACCGTGGTTAAATAATTTTCATTTTATTTATTTATTTATGAATGCAATGGTGAGAGAGTTATTAATTATTGTTATTGTTATTTTTCAGTACTGTTGCGATTGTTATTTTTATTTTTGTTGGCTTGTACTTTTTTTTTGTAAAACAACAATAGTGTATAAATGAAAGAGTATATAAAACAATAATAAATAATTTCATCAAGAGGGCTAAAAGGGAAGAGTACATAAATAATTTCATTACATAATTTTTTCAATGTCGGAACAATATCCCCTAAAAGCAAAGGAATCTTCATAATCTATTACTCTCTCCTCACTACCCTCGTTAGAATCATAGTAACGAATCTTCCTCGACACCTTTTTTCTTCTTCTTCTTCAGCTTCTTCTTCTTGGCCTTTCTAACCCTCAGTGTATCCCTGACATCAGCCGATCTAGATGTTGAACCTCCTCAGTTGACTATTGATCATGGTATTGTACTATGGTGACTTCAGTTGAGATGTTTCTGTTAGTATTCTTAGATGGAGAATTCATGTCCCTATATGAAGTTAAGAAGAATAGTTTTAAATAAGTGGAAATTCATTAAATGAAATTGTGTTTGTATAGAAGAGGTTGAAGATGAAACATCTGATGATTTAATGCTTGTAATGATTACTTCCAATGGTTGATATTCTTGAATGACATTGTAATCGTCTTAAAAAATGAAGAAAATTTTCAATCATCATTATAGTTGGGAAGAGAGTTTCTCTCTTTCGGGAAGAGCAAAGGTTGTACATATAGTATTAAAATGGTTCATATTAAATCCGAGATTAAATAATCTTCAATTATTTATTTATTTATGAACTTAAGTGACACACACTTTTTGTAATAGGAAAAATTAAAAAAAAATGTAGTTGTCAGGATTCAAACCTTGTACCACTCACTTTATCACCACGGCTGTGTCTATCAACCATGATTAAATAAACTTTTAAAAAAAATAAACAAGTATTAGGTGCATCCAGTTTCAGATATTATAATGGTGGAAGACATGACCGTAATAATATTATGTTACCAAATGTGTATTTTGTAATAATGGTGTTCGTTGGTGCTCCCGACTTCTACAATCTCTCCAACAAGTAGTATTAGAGCCTATAATTTGGCTTGGTGGGAGAGTGGGAGCTGGATCCGAGAAAGCGCATATGTGATCACTATAAAAAAAAGCCAAATTAGCCCGGTGATTATGCCAGGTGATAATCACCTCGCAAAATAATGCATGGAGCTTTTCACCTCGCAATGTAGTTTTATATAAAAAAAAATATAGGTTTTTCCATCTTGCAACAGATGGAGGAAAATTTGAAATTTTTGAAAAGAAAGTTGCGAAGTAAAAGAATACCCCGCAACTGTGTTTAAAAAAATTGGGGGAAAATTTAATGTTGCAATTACTGATGCGTCAGGGTGGCAAGTGACCATTTGGGCAGTTTTTTGACACAGACTTTGCGATATGAACTTCACTTTGCAAGTCTCAACGGATATAATGGTTACGGAGTGGAATTTACTTTGCAATGTCCAGTGGTCATATCATTTACTTTTGCACAGAGTGGCAAGTGGGTGTGACTACCACATGCGTTGTTAGAGGATATTCACCTCACAACGTTCAACGATTTAAGAAGTTGCGGGTGATTTTCACCTCGTAAACTTGTTATAAATACCACTGCTTCAACTTTACCCTATTTCTAGAATCATCTTCTTCTTTCTCTCATTTGAAACACTTTCTCTCTTTCTTTCCCAACCCCTCAAAATCTCTCAAATATCCAAATTTTAACAAAAATCAAGATTTCAGAGACATCAAATTCAAATTTCTTGTTGGATTCAGATTTGCTTTCAAGTTTTTCATCAAATCCATTTACTAAGGTACACATATGAAATAAATTGCTTGTTATTTTACACTAGGAGCTAGTTTAAATTATGTCTTTTTTTTTTAAGTTTGATTGATAAAAATAGTGACGGTTAGATTTGTGTATAATATTTTACAAATTTTTTGATGAAATTTGTATCATTATATTGTGTATAAACTTGTTGAAATGATAGAATATATGTTTATGATATATGTAAAAAAAACCATATTTTTTACATATATAATATTATAGATTTTAGTTTATTATTTTTGTAAAATAGTTTTATAATATACAATTGATATTAATATATATATATATATGTGTGTGTGTGTGTGTGTGTGTGTGTGTGTGTGTGTGTGTGTGTGTGTGTGTGTGTGTGTGTGTGTGTGTGTGTGTGTGTGTGTGTGTGTGTGTGTGTGTGTGTGTGTGTGTGTGTGTGTGTGTGTGTGTGTGTGTGTGTGTGTGTGTGTGTGTGTGTGTGTGTGTGTGTGTGTGTGTGTGTGTGTGTGTGTGTGTGTGTGTGTGTGTGTGTGTGTGTGTGTGTGTGTGTGTGTGTGTGTGTGTGTGTGTGTGTGTGTGTGTGTGTGTGTGTGTGTGTGTGTGTGTGTGTGTGTGTGTGTGTGTGTGTGTGTGTGTGTGTGTGTGTGTGTGTGTGTGTGTGTGTGTGTGTGTGTGTGTGTGTGTGTGTGTGTGTGTGTGTGTGTGTGTGTGTGTGTGTGTGTGTGTGTGTGTGTGTGTGTGTGTGTGTGTGTGTGTGTGTGTGTGTGTGTGTGTGTGTGTGTGTGTGTGTGTGTGTGTGTGTGTGTGTGTGTGTGTGTGTGTGTGATATTTTTATAAAAACGGAATATTATTAATATTTTTATAAAAACGGAATATTATTAATATTTGTAAAAATAGCATATTATTATTTTTAAAATCAAAATATTATATATTTTTTAAAAACAGAATAATATTTTTATTTTAAAAAACAGAATATTATTTTATTATATATTATTGTAAAAAAACAGAATATTATTAATATTTTTAAAAAAAAGCATATTATTAGTAAAAAACAGAAATATCATGTGAGTTTAAAATTGAAATATTATATATTTTATAAAACAAAATAATATTATTATTTAAAAAATAAATATTAATTTTTTAAAAACAAAATATCATTATTATTATTTAAAAACAGAATTATGCTTTATTATTTAAAATAGGTTTTTTAAATTTATATTTTTTTAAGGAGCATATTGTAGTAACATAGTTAATAATATTATACTAAACATAATTAATACATAAATATATATTGTAGTAACGTAAATATTGTATTAACATTTTGTTAGTATTTTATAATATATTTTTATTATATGATAGTTATAATATATTTTTAAAATAGTATTGTAACATAATTTTATAATAGAATTATTATTTTATAAATAGTACGTTATACTATAATTTTAAAATAGAAATGTAATTCATAGTAATATAATTATGTTATTTACGATGTTTTTAACATAGGATTATATATGTTATTATTTACTTTGTTATTATATCCGAATTGGTCAATTGGTTAAAAATATTTTTGTGATTATAATGGATACGATATTATAAACGTGTAGTATGAAATATTGTAAGTACTATCGTAGTTGGATGTACAATTGTATGTATGCTGGAAGACGCGGACTTAAACCACATTTTGAGGAAGGAGTTAAAACGTTTCTTACATGGGAATTTGATCAAGAATGTTGTCGGAGAGAAGGAGGAATAAGATGTATGTGTCTTAAATGTGGATGAGGACGTATAATAAGTAATCCTAAAGAAGTAGAAACTCATTTGAAGAGAAAGGAATTTAAGGATAATTATTGGGTTTGGACATCAAATGGGGAAGAAATGCCGATCAATATGCCAGAGACTAGTAATTTACAACAGGGTTCAAGTAGTCGATCATAGACGGAATGTGAAGAACAATTTAATCTACACGACTGTCACACCCTCATTTTCACCTTTAACATTTATACCCTACATTCGTCATATCATATACCGTTCTATTACGTATCGAGCATGTGCGTTCACGAGGTAAGGATTGGGTCGATTCTTTGTTTTCCATTCCAAATAAGATAATTTGCCCATCATTGGACTACATGGAAGAAGAGGTACATCATCAAAGATACTCCATTGGGTCAAGTATGAATCCAATTTGAGGTGGCTACCAAGAGAATTGAGACAGTGCAGAGCAAGAACCCTAATTAGGGTTTCTTGATTAAAAAGTCAACTGCAACTTTGACTTTTGACTTAAAGGGTGTTCAAAAGCTTGAATCATGTTCCAAAAGGTTCATATGATCCAAAGAAGTCTACACAAGAAGTTTCAAGACCTCAGGGAACCCAGAACATTGACCGTTGATTCAGAGGTTTTCGATCGATCGTTTCGTTGACCAAAAAGTCAACTCCTTGACCATAAGGAATTTGACCTCAAAGTGTGAATAAAAAATGTTCCTCATGTTATATTACACCTATACATGAAGTTTCATGACCATTGGATCAAGGATTGAGGATTAATCGAGAAATCGGGAAATTTTAGTCAAAATTGCTTGAAAAATGATTGAGATTTGAGTAAGATTGAATCAAATCGTTTTGGCATTTTTTTCACTCGTTCTTGCCTTGTTCAATGTCCAGCCTGTGCGCTTTTTTAAGTATATCTTAATATGGGGTGGCTGGATACAATGGATGTATCGCCACCCCAGAGGTTACTTGCCTTGCCTTAAGTACTTGCCATGCCATTGCACATGTGTTCGAGCCCCAGCGAGGGCATTTTTTTGCTTCCTTTTCATGATTTTCCAAGTTTTATTATTTCTTCTTCTTTTTTCCATTACTTTCACACGCGTTTAGTGGTTGGTTTGGTCATGTTTTGTGTCCATGACCCCAAGGTCTTAGGTTCAAGTCTTGGGTGAGGTATTTCTTCATTTTTAGCATCTAATTTAATTTAATTTTATTTAATTTCATTTAATTTTCAAATCAACATAACTTCTTCAATTTTAATCCTTTTTTAGTGATTCTTTTTGCAAAATTTTTGTGTTAATGTATATTTTAACATAATGTTCAAAGGATTCTAAAATTTTTATTTTAGAAACACTTTGCATTACGAGAAAACGACGATGCGTTTTTTAAGGTTTTCACCCTCCTATCTCTCACTCCCTCATTATCGAGCCATTTTTCAACCTTGTAAGTCGATTGCCTTGTGCATCGCCATCGACCTTATTCGCGTAATTTCAAATATTTTTACCAATAATAAAACCCTTGATCCAACATCAAGAGGTAATTTTTCTCATAAAAATCAAAAAATACAATAAATGTATGATTAGGGTTATACACCATGGACTTTAAGGTGGTGGAGAAGGAATGAGAATGGAACCCTCCTACACTCATTCCAAATGTTTTGAATACAAGGTGCTCGACTTGGTTATTCGAAACATTCATCTTTATCCAAAGTCTTTTGTGTAATCCTAATCAAGAACAATTTCTCTTTAAAAACCTAAAAATAACATCAACTCATCAAACTTCTTTTCGCCTTAGGGCATCAATATGAAAACCCTTTTTCAAGGTATAAAAACAACCAACAAACAACCATTTCACAAGCCTCCGAACTATGGAGCTTTGATTCTTCACTTCTTTTAAGTGAGGATACGTAGGCACAAAGACCCCAATCCTTGGCGAGCACTATAATAAAAAAAACCAACCCTTTTTCCCTTTTAAAACAAGCAAACTTTTAGACTAAAAACACCCGCTCAAGAAAAACAACCTAGAAGGTTCCCATCGAGTACGATGGATGCGAGGGGTGCTAATACCTTCCCCTCGTATAATTGAAACCCGAACCCTAAAACTTGGTTGCGATGACCATGCTCTTTCCCTAAAGGTTTTATCGCTATTTCACTTTCCCTCCTTGGGATAAATAAAATCTGGTGGCGACTCTGTGTCATTTTTCGCGTAGCGACAACGATGACATGAGTGGCGATGCTTTAGGAGTGAACGTGGCCTACGATAAACAACAAGATAGTGATAGAGAAGAGTTTCCGAATGAGAAAGCTCAAAAATATTTATCATTGTTGAAAGAAATAAACACGCATTATTTGAGGGTTCTTCAGACTCTAAATTATCTATGTGTTTTAGATTATTGGCCACGAAGTCAACTAAAATGTTCCTGATCAGTGTTTGGAATTCTGTTCTCAAATGATGTTGGATGCGACTCCTACAAAAGATAGTTTTCATAGAAGTTATTATGACGTGAAGAGGTTGGTTATGAAGTTGAGTTTAAAAGTAAGGAAGATTGATTGTTGCATTAGAGGTTGCATGTTGTTCTATGACAATGAGTTTGTACAAATGATGGAATGTTAGAGGAATGTATGTTTATAACAGTCCAAGGTATGAGTTCACACTAAAGCCATTGATCGTAATAAAAAATGTATAGCAATGATCTCAATGTTTTATCTGTCAATAATACCAAGGTTGCAGAGAATGTTTGCTTCAATGCACAATACAAGTCAAATGACATGACATCAAACAAACAAAACAAGTCCATGTACTATGTGACATCCATCTGATGGCGAGGCATGAAAGCACTTTGATCGAATGCATCGTGATTTTGCTGTAGAACCTAATAATGTCAGACTCAGATTATGCTCTGATGATTTTACTCCATATGTCCAATCGTCAGGAACTGGGTAATTCTTGTTTGTCGGTTATTGTTACCCCTTACAACCTCCCCCCTGAGATGTGCATGACAAAGCCTTACGTGTTTTTGACTTGCCTCATTCCAGGGTCATCTGTCGCGGTGGGAATATGAGATCTAAGCTATTAAGTTAACTAGGCTCACAATATTAATTCACCACCGATCTTTAATTTATCCAAGGGAAGGGAAAAAGAACAAATAACTCATAACATGCAATGCAATGCAAAATAAAATCTAAGATTCGGGAGTTGGTTATACTAAGGGAAGGTGCTAGCATCCTAAGTATCTGTAATACTCTACAGGAACCTCTTGTTGTATTGTCTTATTTGTTATGTTTTTTTGCTAAAGGGTAAAAGATGGACAAAGAAAAGAGAAAAGGTAGAAAAAGAAAAAAGTAGCTCGCTAGGATCATCACAATCATATGCCTCTATATCCTGTATAGGAAGTCAGAGCAATCGTAGTTCGACCAACTACGAGTGAAAAAAGAAAAAGTATGCTCGCCAAGGATTGACCTTGTACCTACGTATTCTCAAAAGGATCTTGAGGAATCAGAGCATTTGTAGTTCGTGGAACCATGGGGTAAAAGCAAGTTTATTGGTTGGTTTTAGGATAAGAGACAAGTTGTCATCTTAAGGAGAATACTCAACTAATCCACCACAAACATGTGAACGATGGATCGTTGCTTCACATTGAGAGAAGTGCTCCAACTCGGATATAGAATCGACGAGTATGCCACATACCTCTCTCAAGTGGAAAATAAATTAACATCTTTCTCAAAATGTCATAGGTAGGATAATTACATCTCAACTAGGGATAAATCATGTCTAATTTCATCATGAGAAAAAGGAAACTAAGTGTAGGTTATCTAAGTTAACATCCTAAGGGAAATAATCTAAGGGAAACTAACCTAGAGATATCAGTCCAAGGTCATACAACCTAAAAGTAACAAGGATCAAACAAAGGGAAAATGATGCAAATTAACAAAATGCAATACACATGACTATAAAGTAAACCACAAACCCTTCCCTTGGATTCAAAACATAGGCAACCACAATATCAGAGGATATAGATGAAAAGCATCAAATATCAAAGCTAAAATCATGAATGAATATCAACATGTATGAAGCAAATGACATAGAAACTAATCAACTTATGAAGTATAAAAACATATCATGGATCAAGCATGCATCATGTCAAGTACAAATGAAAACCAATAATCTACAAGCACACAAGGGTTTGAAACCCTAATCAAACATCAATAGTTAAGGTATCCAATAAAAATGGACCAAATGAGATGAGAATCAAAGAAAGTCGGTAGCTACATCATCATACATTCACCATTATTCAAAGATACAAAAATTAGCACAAGAACGTCATACAAGCATCAAAATAATAGTCACTCTTGTCCCCAATTTGTTAACACCAAACAAAGTTCAAAATGGTCTATACATTGAAGTTAAACCATATAACCAAGATGGGGAAGTAGCACAAACAAACACTCCAACACATAAGCAACCCATGATGTAAAATAAAACTCAATCAAGAATCATACTCAAGACATGAGCAAAGAGTTAAACATGTATCATCAAAGTTGTGCATGGAAAGAAATAAAGCATATAGTGCAAATCGATAAGACAAATGAACAAGCAAATGACATTGAAGCAATGGGGATCAGAAGCTCAAACATATCTTTTCTATTCAATTAAGATCAACAATTATCAAACGAATCATACAAGAGCAAAGTGCAAAGACTATGTCAAAACAAAGCAAGATCATGTTCAAAACTAACCCTAACTTATAGGGATCAATGAAAAATGAGAAAATAGCCAATCAAATTCAAATAAAATTCTCTTAATTGACCCGGCACCACTTCACGCCATATAGGCAGGTCAAAGGGAGTCATCCTAGCCAACTCACCAAAACACATCAGATGCCGGTGCTAGGGCTTCGGTCATCTTCTCCGAACGACTTCTCCGGAGCTAGATGAAAACTCAACAAAACTAAAAAAACCTTGATCCCTTCCCACGCGAAATTTCATGTAGAACTTGTTTCCACTCTTAGTTTTCTCGTTTGAACCCTCTAAAGCATCTTAAGGAGGCCATGAAAATATTATGCACAGACTAAAATCTTAATAAAACAGAACAACAATAATATCAACAAGATCCTCATGCTCCCAGTATCCAAAATGCTACAATCATGTGTCAAAACAAGCACTGAAGAAAGAGAAATGAGTTAAGGAAATGTTAGCTAAATGCAGAACCTTGAATCTTTTGTTTCTGCTTAAAAGCTCCACCCAACCTCTCCAAATGGTCCTCTGAGCTTCGTGGATGATGAAAGGAAGGAAGAACTAGAAAGAAGAACTTGGAAAAATGTGATTCGAAAGATGGAAAATTTTGAGAGTGAATGAGTGTTTTGGCTCGGTTGGCTACAGCAAAATGAGATGCTCTCCCCCTTATAGGGTTTCATGAATTAAATAATAGGTTTTTTTAGTGTGGTTAAATCATTTGTTACCATGGTGAAAGTTATGGTTAGTGGTTTGTGAAATTTGAAATGGTGAAAGTGTAGCATGAGCACATGGTACGGGTGGCATGTCTTGAGGTGGTTGTTTTTGTTTTCCTTTTATGTGGAATGAGGATCAAAATAGGGAGGGTGGTGGAATCACCTTGTGATGCAAGTTTTCACATTTCCCTTTTGCTTTATTTGTGGAAGTGTTTCAAAATGGTGCATGGGAGTATAAGACTTGGTTGGCACATTTTAGGTAATGTTTGGTGACACAAATAAAGTGGTATGCACATGAAATAAGGTGTAAATGATGGCTGCATGGAAGGTGCAAGCTTGCATGAAAAAGGAATCAAGATTAGTGCATTCAAATGAGGCTTAACATAACCATTTTCAAAGCATGATATCTTGATGGATTTTGATCCAACTTGCGAGATTTTTGGCTCAATGGAATGTAGGGAGATTGGTGCACAACTTTCATGTTTAAACTAAAGCAAAATGAGGCCTTGAACCATGAGAAAGAATAGGTTGAAATCTTGTCCAAACTTTGTCCTAAAGTAACTTAGAAAATTTTCTAAGTTGTAACCTTTGCCAACCTTGAAACCCTATATTTGAAAGACCATAACTTGAGATTGATTAATTCAATGATGGAGTTCTTGTTATGATGAAAAGATAAAAGTACAAGGAACAACTTTCATGTTTTAATTTTCTCCAAAATTAAAGAGGATCATGATAAAAGAGAGCTCACAAGTTGGTCATTTTCTAAAGTGAAATTGTCAAAATTTTCACTAAGTATTGGAATCACTTTTGGAAAAATCACCAACTTCATGGCCTTATAACTTGAAATCCATGCACTTTTTGAGAATTCATCCTCATTGACAAAATTGTAGTATGGAAAAATCTCTTCAAATTGATATTTGGATCAAAGAAAATGGATGCCTAGATTGGAAGTTATGACCTTGGCAAGTTGGCATGAAATCACTAATCATCCATAACTTAAAAAAATTCAACTTTCTTCCTTGTTGCCCTTTTTGCAATTAACCTCCTTTCTCTTGGTTTTTCTTGATTGATCATGACCCAAACCACATGTTATCATCATTCTTGACTTGAGAGAGGCATGGTTGACCAAAAATTCTCAAAAGTCAAACCTTGGACTAGAGGAATAGTTGACTTTTTATCAGATGAATCTTCACTTTCTGATCTTCAATAACAACAATCTCTTGGGCTATTTGAACATCATAAATGGACTTCATGGGTGCATTTGAGTGTCTTGAATCATGTCCCAAGGCTTAAGATTATATTCTGATCAAAAGTCAAAGATGTAGTTGACTTTGGTTGATAAACCCTAGTTTCATGGCCAGAAGGATTTGGATCTTGAAGAACTTGTAATGAAGCCATGTTGCATTTGATTATTGATGAAAAAAGGTCTCTTAAGAGTATGAGACTTTATTGGTTAATTATCCATGCAAAATTTGACTGATCAATACCTTAACCCTTTTAGAATAAACCCTAATTCACAGATGAATAAAAGCAAACAAAACAAAGCTTGATAACTTGGTTAGCTATTCCTGAATGATTGACCTAGAATGTTATGTAAAATGATGCAAAGAGGTGGAATCTTAGGATTAAAATTTAGGGTGTGACACCGTCGATTCTAAAAACAAGAATTGATGTGTATTTACAATCTTTAATTGATGATTTAAAGAGGTTATGGATAGGAGAATGTACTTATGACATATCTCGTAAACAAAACTTCAATATGTGAGATGTTTTGATATGGACTATTAACGACTTTCCTGCACATGCCATGTTGTATGGTTGGGGTACACATGGTAAAATGGGATGTCCTCATCGAATGGATGACACAAAGGCGTTGGCATTGAAAAAAGGAGGGAAAATTTTGAGGTTTGACTGTCACTGTAGATTCCTACCAAAAAAACCATGGACTTAGAAAAAACAATAATTATTTTAGAAAAGGTGTTAAAGTAACTGATCTGCCTCTCCAGCGTTTGGCATCCGTTGAATTATGGAACATGGTTTGTGATCTAGCAAAATTCACAGATAATGGAAAAGCGATCTAAATTCTTGGTTACAGGGACAAACACAATAGGACTAAAAGAAGTATTTTTTGGGACCACCCATATTGGAAAGATAATTTATTGCGACATAATCTTGACGTTATGCACATAGAGAATAATTTTTTCGATAATGTATTTAACACAGTGATGGATGTCTAAGGAAATACAAAAGATAATGAGAATGCTAGAAAAGACATGGAACTGTTGTGTAATCGAAAAGATTTAGAGTTGAAGACTCTATCGAATGGGAAACTATTAAAACCCAAAGCTACTTATAGTCTAACTCCCCAAGAAGCCAAGCTTATTTGCCAATGTTTAACTGAATTGAGAATGCCTGATGGTTATACTTCTAACTTGGCAAGGTGTGCTAACGCTAACAATGAGAAGTTGAATGGAATGAAAAGTCATAATTTCTATGTTTTCATGGAACAATTGCTTCCAATTTCCTTAAGCTCATTGCCAACTTTGTTAGACTATGGCACGGATCTAGAAGGGGGGGGGGGGTTGAATAGATCCCCAATTAAAATTTGAGTCGGCGCTACCAATTTAAAATTGGTTTTAAAAATGTTTTAAGTGCGGAAGCGGCCGAGGAAAATATAGTCTAAAACGAACGATTATTGGAAAACCGGATATACGTAAGCCTTTGGATTAATGACAATTTGGAAAAATAGAATCACAACACTAATTACACTTATCAATTATTTACTTCAGTTGTAAGGATTCCTAGTTCCAATGATTCAAGGATCAAACCAAAACTAGATACACAAGTAAGATAATTTTGGTTCAAGCAATATGTCAAACACTTGGTGTGCACAAAACACTCCAAGTGATATTTATGTTGAGTAAGTGATTCCAACCAGCCTAGTACAATGTCTTGTTGTACTTTGGAGTCAAAAACAGAGTTTTACCCTCTTACTCAATTGATATCACAATTTTGACAATAGAGCTTATACAAAAATCACTTATTTTGAGCTATAACGTAAATGCTGAAAATAGAAAAGACAAGTATTTGGTGAGGCAGTTCCCCCGTCGTCCTCGCTTCGGGGTACGTCTGCCCTCAATTCTAAAACTAGAATTGAGATGGATTTTATAGATATCACCTGTTGAATGTAACAGTTTATACAAGGATTGAGCAGCAAATATACAACAGAAATCTCAATGTGTTGAAAGTTGCCTTCACTCCTTGCCCCTTGATTCAAGATGAATCAAGTTCTCCGATTTGTGTTGATGGACCTCCGACTCCAGCCACCTTATTGAATAACACGTTGTTGTTCAAACCTTTGGCTCCGGCTGATCTCAACAGCACCAAATCGACCCCGAGATCTTCCCTTCAAAATCACCGAATCCGCTACTAGACTTGTGAAGAACACCTCTTCACAATCACCTTCGCTCGATTGACCTTTGATGAAGAATCTCGTCCAAAAACCCCCAAAATTCAAACCAATCTTGGAGAGTAAAATCCCAATGGTTTTATTCAAGAAAGAACCTATCACAATCTTCAAACCGAGCTTGATTCTCCAATCTAAGCCTCGAACCTTATCACCTTGAATCTCTCACAAATGCATTTCAAAAATGATTGTGTGTAATTGAAATGTTGTGAGATGTTGAAGATGAAGATGATGAATCTTGGACACCTATTTCACTCTTTCTTGTTTTTGAACACATGAATCAAAAGAATATCAAATGTTAATAGACACAAGTGGTTAAACAAGTATATATAGTGCCAACATAATTCTAGACATAACAGTATTTCAAAATAAGAGGGAAGCATTTTAAAACAGATTTTCCGCGCGAACGGTCGACCACAACAGGTCTGTGCGTCGACGCATGGCCTGTGTTGTTTTGGAAATCTGGAAAATTCATCAGTGTGCGTCGACCATACAGTCGGCGTGCGCTGACCCGTTGAAATCTATTTCCATTATGTGCCGACCCTATGGTCGACTCATGTCTTTACGCGCTGACCCGTTGGAAAGTTATTCCTTCATGCGCCGACCCTATGGTCGACTCATTGCCTTGTGTGCTGACTAGTGCATAATTGTTCTGATGCATGCGCCGACCCTATGGTCGACTCATGCCCTGCAAACCTGCAAAAATTCATCAGTTTGAGGTCTTTCATGCCTTTGGTCATGATTGCATTTTATCTACACATAGTATATTCATTTCAGAAGTTTTAAGACAAGCATAAAAGGATATGGTGGGTGATACGTTGCATCTGGTTTAGTAGATCTGGAGTTCATAATTTCCAATCTATCTAGGGAATTTGTCATCATCGAAACCTGCATTAACCAATGTCTTGCAGACTTGTGTGTTGTGTGGCGATTTGCCTCCACACTCTCCTCCTTTTTGATGATGACAACCTGTATACAACTAAAACACCAAATATGCAATGTATACACACATGTATACACAAGCTCCCCCTTTCTTTTGTACTATAAGGCTGTAGAACAAACAGCCATCAACTGTTGTTAATATCCTGACTTGGCTTTGGTGTTGGCTAGCTTGCTACATGTTCTTATCCCCCTTTGACACCATCAAAAAGAGAAGGAGAATGCATCAATTAACAGAGAACATACAATAGGTGATAGTTAATTACCAAACTTCACACATAAGCATGATAATGAACAAACGTAACTTGAATTAATAGATAATGACGAGAACATGTAAAGAAGGTGAAAATTCAGGCACACATATAATACAGAAAAATGAAAAGTACATAGATGAAACACATAAGCAATTATGAAATATGCAACTATGAATCTAATATCCCCTCCCCCGACCTCGGCCCCTCCCCCGGTATGCAGCATCGGGATTGTGGTAAGGATCCGAGAAGTCCAGAAAGGCTTTTACGGACATGTAGAGGTGATTGAGAGAGTTGGTGATTCCCCAATCTTGTCGGTCATGTGATTCAACCAGAGCTTCAATACGGGCGTCCATCCGAGTCGAAAATGAATTAAACCTTTCATTTTGGGTATGAAGCTCAGCTCTAATCTGCTTCATTTGAGTGTCTTGACTCCTCATAAAGTTTTTTTGATCTAACTGCATTGACTGCATCATATTAATGACTTCAGAGTTGTCCGAAGGCGGAGGAGGTGATGAGTGCTGGGAAGGTTGATAGTCTTGAGGGTAGCCGTGATATGGGTCATAGAATCTACCCAGGGTAGTCCAGCCTGTATATTGCCATTCACCCCATCCTTGATTTGTATAATCGCCTTCTTGTGCTTCTGATGGAGCTGAATACTGGACCCAATCGGTATTTGGAGGCATATCTTGAACTGGAGATTGATGACAGTCTTGAGTCTCACAGATAGGTTCTTGTATCTCTGCATCTGTATCTTCTTCTTCATCATCTTCTTCACCTTGCTCTTCACCTTGCTCTTCACTTTCTTCTTCACCTTGCTCTTCACGAGGCACCGGAGGAATATTGACCCGACGGACAAATCTATATGATCGTCGTTCAGCACACCAAAAATACCCCATCATTGCAAGGGTTTTGGTGCTAAATTCTTTGTCAGAGGGGACTGAGACACAAGGAAATGTTGGGTATACAACATTTGCAGCGGCAAGAATTTCTGAAATGAACGACCCATAGGCTAAAGCAATGCCTCTACTTGAGTCTCTCAGAGCAAAAATCCTGCTAGCAATATAGTATGGTCAGTTTATTTTGATCTTGTTTTTCGATATATAGATGAGATGTACCTCAGCTTGTTCGACACGAGACAGTCCACCCTTTTTCGGTCGTAGTATGCGAGCGACGATCCACTGAAGGATGCGCTCCCCTGTATTGAGTTTCCCGGCTGTGACCGATCTAGGAAAAGCATCGCTGTTGATAATTGCATCTGGATAGGGTCTTTTGAGCATGTCATTCAGAGCGCTCTTAAATTCATAACCTGGCACCGTGCGAGTGTCCGTTACCTCATGAAGAGGTGGTGCATCAGCATCAACAGTCATATCAAAATACTTGTTCCATACTTCAGAATTTATATTTACCAGTCTATTTCTGACAGAAGTGTGGCAATGCTGATCTTGAAAGTTACCCCGCAGATTTGTGTAGAACACCCTGACCAAATCCTCACTATACTTTGTATTGCACTCCAGAAAATTGAAGAACCCTTGGACTTCCAGCAGGGACAGAATTCAAGTGAGATGCAAGCGCTCACCTGTTGCCTGGTAGAAAGCATGTTGTGGAACTATGGCTCTTTTGTTGAGACTCTTGTTGAAGTTTTCAACAGCCGGTGGATGAACTAGTGAAACAGCGGTAACGGGGACTGAAGCAGATGATGATGAGGCTCTTGATCTCTTACCTGTATTTTTGCGGAGAAAGGAAGCCATTGATGATGATTTTTGGAGAAGTTGTAAAGATGAACTTTGAAGAGAGTGGTTGAGGATAATGTTGGAGAAGATGAAGACTAAGGTCTTTAATAGAGAGAGGTTTTTGGGTTTTTGGGAAGAGGGAGGAGACAAGAGGACACACTAGATGTCTAGATGTAATTTACAAGACAAATGCCATATCAAATCATCACAAAAGTTGACTGCACATTAAATGTAGAGGAATGGAAACTTGGAACGGTTTTAAAAAGAGAAAAATTCTTGGTTTTTACGCGAGCCGTCGACCATAGCCCCTGCATGCGTCGATGCATACTGTACATTTTTTGATAATTTTGAAAGTTTACAGCATGCGTCGACCATTGTCCTGTTTAGGTCGACTTATAACCTTCAAAAACCCAATTTTTCAGTTTCATGTTATGCAGAATGCCACACTTGCCTATTTATCATGTCTATTCACCTTTTCACAATATGATTTGCATTCAACACACATAGTATTAGCCAGCAAAAGTCATATACATATATAAGTACCATGATTGGCAAACGATATAGTTATTTTCAAGTCATGAATGTTAAGAGAGAGAGAAAGAGAGAGATAAAAAGAAGGAGAAAGGAGAAATATCACCTCTATACCGACCACTCTTGTTAATCACAGATTTGTACTTGCAACAAACTCAAAAAATTGTTAGTGGTACAAAAGCATAGTTGTAAATATATTAAATTTGAACGTAGTAATTGTTAAACCCGATCAGAAATGTCGAGAATACCAAGTTCTCGACGGATATGAAAGAAGGGCTCATTGG
Source organism: Lathyrus sativus (assembly GCA_963859935.3). Classification (NCBI taxonomy): domain Eukaryota; kingdom Viridiplantae; phylum Streptophyta; class Magnoliopsida; order Fabales; family Fabaceae; genus Lathyrus; species Lathyrus sativus. The sequence continues at coordinate 356,821,391 of OZ012741.1, forward strand.
CTAGCGGCTTTGTGAAAATGTCCGCCAGTTGGTTTTTAGTATCAACGTGTTCAAAGACGACGTCACCCTTCTCTACATGGTCCCTAAGAAAATGGTGTCGAATTTCTATGTGTTTGGTACGCGAATGTAACACCGTATTTTTGGTAAGATTTATAGCACTGGTGTTGTCACAAAATATTGGAACACATTCTAGCTTCAAATTGAAGTCCAATAGTTGTTGTTTAATCCATAGGACTTGCGCACAACAACTACCGGTGGCTATGTATTCCGCTTTGGCGGTTGACAGAGCAACAGACACTTGTTTCTTGCTGTGCCAACTGACCAAGGAATTTGAAAATAAGTGACACGTACCACTGGTGCTTTTCCTATCTGATTTGCAACCGGCAAAATCGGAATCAGAGAAGCCTACCAATGAACAATCATTACCCTTAGAATACCACAATCCATACTTCGGAGTACCAGATAGGTATCGAAGTATACGTTTAATAGATTTTAGGTGGAATTCCTTAGGACATGATTGGTATCTGGCGCACATACACACGCTAAACATAATGTCGGGACACGAAGCAGTAAGATAGAGAAGCGAGCCAATCATACCTCTGTACCTTTTTACCTCAACATTTTTGCCACTTTCATCTTTACTCATATTTGCACACGTTGGCATAGGGGTGTCTATGGCTTTTGAATTTGCCATGTCAAATCTGTTGAGAAGATCCAAACAATACTTTGTTTGGCTCACGAATGTTCCTTCCTTCAGTTGCTTGATTTGTAAACCGAGAAAATATGTGAGTTCACCCATCATACTCATCTCGAATTCACCCTGCATAAGCTTAGCAAACTCTCTTATGAGATTCATGTTAGTGGATCCAAATATGATATCGTCAACATGAATTTGTACAAGAATTAAGTATTTTCCTTGACGTTTAATGAAGAGAGTAGTATCAACCTTTCCTCTTGAGTAGCCTTGATCAAGTAAGAATTTGCTTAGTCTCTCATACCAAGCTCTAGGAGCTTGTTTGAGACCGTACAAAGCTCTTTTCAGTTTATAGACATGATCAGGATACTCATGAGACTCAAAACCAGGTGGTTGAGCAACATAGACTTCTTCATTTATGAACCCGTTAAGGAACGCACTTTTGACGTCCATTTGAAATAACTTAAAATCTTTCACACAAGCGAAAGCAAGTAGAAGGCGTATAGCCTCGAGTCGGGCAACCGGCGCATAAGTTTCCTCATAGTCGATGCCTTCCTCTTGGTTATACCCTTGCGTGACTAAACGCACTTTGTTGCGAGTTATTACTCTGTTCTCGTCCAGTTTATTTCTAAATACCCATCGGGTGCCGATTACTCGATGACCTCGTGGAGGAGGGACAAGGTCCCAAACCTCATTTCTAGTGAACTGATTCAGTTCCTCCTGCATTGACAAATACCAATGTTCATCGAGTAGGGCTTCCTTAGGGTTTTTAGGTTCCATCTGTGACACGAAAGCGAAGTGATAACAGAAATTACTTAGCTTCGATCGAGTTGTTACACCCTTTGTGATGTCTCCAAGAATGTTTTCAATTGGATGGTCTTTAGATGACTTCCACTCTTGAGGAAGATCATCGTTTGAAGGCGGATGAACTTCCTCTGTTACATCACGGTGTGCATCCTTATCCTCCTCAATTTTGGCTTTGTCAGGTTGATCAATCCCCGTCTCGCCACTTTTGAGTATGTCTTCAGTGGATGTACTTGCACCATGAACAACACTATCCTTTCCGACATTTCTCGGGTAGGACTCATCAAAGGTAACATGCACAGACTCTTCTACAGCAAGTAATCGTTTATTATATATTCTATATGCTTTACTCGATTGAGAGTATCCGAGAAAGATACCTTCATCGGCTTTGGAATCAAATTTGCCCAAGTTTTCCTTTCCATTGTTTAATACAAAACATTTGCATCCAAACACGTGCAAGTGAGAAACATTTGGCTTTCGCCCTTTTAAAAGTTCGTACGGTGTTTTGTTTAGAATGAGGCGAATAAGCACCCTATTCAAAAAATAGCACGCCGTACTAATGGCGTCGGCCCAAAAATATTTAGGTAAACCACTTTCGTTAATCATTGTTCTTCCCAATTCTTCTAAAATACGGTTTTTGCGCTCCACAACCCCGTTTTGTTGAGGAGTGCGTGGAGCGGAGAAGTTATGATCTATACCATGGTTACCGCAATATTCTTGAAATAAGTGATTTTCAAACTCACCTCCATGGTCGCTCCTAATTGACACTATGTTTGTATTTAACTTATTTTGGGAAAGCTTAGCAAACTTTTCAAAAGCGGCGAATGTATCACTTTTACTTACTAAGAAGATGGTCCAACAAAACCTAGAAAAGTCGTCCACTATTACGAACCCGTAATAGTTTCCTCCTAGACCTTTGATCCTAGACGGCCCAAACAAGTCCATGTGTAGAAGTTTAAGAGGTCTCGTTGTTGAAATTATCTTTTTGGACTTAAATGAGATCCTCGTTTGCTTCCCTTTTTGACAAGCATCACAAAGGTGATCCTTGGTGAACTTTATTTTGGGAAGTCCTAAGACTAGGTCTTTTGAGACTACCTTATTGAGTAAGTCAAAATTAACATGCGCTAAACGCCTATGCCATAGCCATGAGTCTTCACTCATAGTTATGAGGCATTTGTCGCTTGTTAATGATACTTCATTTAGGTCAAGCATATATACGTTGTTTACTCTGAAACCATTAAACATATTCTTCTTATCATTTTCATGCACAATTTTGCAACAATCTTTTGAAAAAGATACATTGTATCCTTTGTCGCATAATTGGCTAATGCTAAGTAGGTTATGTTTAAGGTTTTCGACAAGCAACACGTCGGAAATCATAGTAGAGGCGGGATTACCTACACTACCTTTACCTAGTATTGCTCCGCAGTTGTTATCACCATAAGTTATGTACCCTTTCTTCTTAGCCACAAAGTCTATGAATAAGGATATGTCTCCAGACATGTGTCTTGAGCACCCACTGTCGAGAACCCATCTTCTCTCGGTGGTCTCGACATATTTCACCTATCAAAACATAATTAGCACAAGGAGGTACCCAATGGCATATTGAGTCCTAATTGGTTAGCGACAAAATGGTTGTGTTTGGGCAACCATTGGTAGATGCCTTTAGGAACAAGAAATCTCCTAAACCGGCATTTACCAATGGAGTGGCCTTTCTTGTAACAATATAAGCAAGCAAAATTGACTTTAGAGTCACTTTCACTTGCTCGATCCCTAATTACATATGCATATTTTTGGTATGGGTTAATCATACTTTTTCTAAAATCCTTTTTATCAATAGCAAATGTAACTTTAGGCTCAAGTGCCTTGTTTAATTTGGCCTTGAGGTTTCTAACCTCACCTTGCCAAATATGACAAGTATCACATCCGAAGTTGAAAGGATTTCTATTGTCCTTACAACCCAATTCATTGCCTTTCACAATGGAAGCCTTAAGGTCCTCTAATTTCTTTTCAGAATCTTTAACTTTGTGCTCTAAATACGTAAAAAATTTCTTATTAGAGGCAAGTTTCTTGAAGGCTTCAACTGCTTCATTATGTAAGGCATTAAATGCGGTTTGTAATTCTGAATGCGACATATTTGAGGACTTATCATATTTAGAGTGACGTACCTGTTTTTTCTTATTTTTCTGATTGGCGGAGAGGCATAGACTCACGGACTCTTCTTCATCACTAGAGCTTTCATCAGAGGAGGAAGAGTCGCTGTCACTTTCCCACGCTATGTACGCTCTCCTAGGCTTTGATGATTTCTTGTGTGACTTTGATTATTCCTTGTCCTTTCCCTTTTTGTTCATCGGATAGTCCGGTTTATAGTGACCGGGCTTTCCACACTTGTAGCATGTCCCTCTAGTCTTTTTACCTTTTGAGTCATCATTCTTGGAGTACCTCGATTATTTCCGTAAGTTTACCAAGTTCTTCTCGAAATATTGGATGTCGTTCTTTCTCACGTAACGGTTATACTGTTTGACAAACAACCCCATATCTTCGCTCTTATCCTCTTCTTCTTCGTCGCTTGAGGAATAATCACTTTGCTCTTTTGCTTGAGACTTCGAGGAGGAAGTCTTGAGAGCTATTGATTTCTTTTCACTCACCTTCATTTTGTCTTTCTTTTCCATCTTTTCGCGTTGGTCTAGGCTCAAAAGTACCTGTTCATGCTCTTGTAGTTTGCCAAACAATGTTGTCAAGTCTAATAAGGTAAGATCATGTGCTTCTTTGATGGCTGTCACTTTAGGCTGCCATTGCCTGTTAAGACATCTTAAGATCTTATTAAAAGCAATATCATTGGAAACAGGCCTACCTAATAAATGTAAACGATTGATGAGATGAGTAAATCTCTTTTGCATGTCAGCAATGGTTTCCCCTTGCTCCATGAAAAAGAGATCAAACTCTTGTGTTAATGTATTAATTCTAGCCAACTTAACATCGTTTGTCCCCTCATGGGCTATTTGTAGTGAATCCCACATGGCCTTAGCGATAGGGCAATGGGATACACGATAGTATTCATCTCCACCTAATGAGGAGATTAAGATGTTTTTAGCTTTCCAATCATAATTGTATTTTTTCTCATCGTCATCGGTCCATTGTGCTTCAGGCTTTGGGACAACTACGTTTTCCGCATTGGTCATAGTAATTTCTATTGGACCATTAAGGATAACGTTCCATATTTTTCTGTCTATGGAGTTTATATGCACACGCATACAGTCTTTCCAATAACTATAATTTTCATCGTTAAAAACAGGAGCCCTATTGTATGCCCCTTTTGGTTCGTTAGCCATTTTCTATCTACGTTGTATTTGAAGCACCGAATAACCAGAGCTCTAGATACCACTTGTTAGACTATGGCACGGATCTAGAAGGGGGGGTTGAATAGATCCCCAATTAAAATTTGAGTCGGCGCTACCAATTTAAAATTGGTTTTAAAAATGTTTTAAGTGCGGAAGCGGCCGAGGAAAATATAGTCTAAAACGAACGATTATTGGAAAACCAGATATACGTAAGCCTTTGGATTAATGACAATTTGGAAAAATAGAATCACAACACTAATTACACTTATCAATTATTTACTTCAGTTGTAAGGATTCCTAGTTCCAATGATTCAAAGATCAAACCAAAACTAGATACACAAGTAAGATAATTTTGGTTCAAGCAATATGTCAAACACTTGGTGTGCACAAAACACTCCAAGTGATATTTATGTTGAGTAAGTGATTCCAACCAGCCTAGTACAATGTCTTGTTGTACTTTGGAGTCAAAAACAGAGTTTTAACCTCTTACTCAATTGATATCACAATTTTGACAATAGAGCTTATACAAAAATCACTTATTTTGAGCTATAACGTAAATGCTGAAAATAGAGAAGACAAGTATTTGGTGAGGCAGTTCCCCTGTCGTCCTCGCTTCGGGGTACGTCTGCCCTCAATTCTAAAACTAGAATTGAGATAGATTTTATAGTTATCACCTGTTGAATGTAACAGTTTATACAAGGATTGAGCAGCAAATATACAACAGAAAGCTCAATGTGTTGAAAGTTGCCTTCACTCCTTGCCCCTTGATTCAAGATGAATCAAGTTCTCCGATTTATGTTGATGGACCTCCGACTCCAGCCACCTTATTGAATAACACGTTGTTGTTCAAACCTTTGGCTCCGGCTGATCTCAACAGCACCAAATCGACCCCGAGATCTTCCCTTCAAAATCACCGAATCCGCTACTAGACTTGTGAAGAACACCTCTTCACAATCACCTTTGCTCGATTGACCTTTGATGAAGAATCTCGTCCAAAAACCCCCAAAATTCAAACCAATCTTGGAGGGTAAAACCCCAATGGTTTTATTCAAGAAAGAACCTGTCACAATCTTCAACCCGAGCTTGATTCTCCAATCTAAGCCTCGAACCTTATCACCTTGAATCTCTCACAAATGCATTTCAAAAATGATTGTGTGTAATTGAAATGTTGTGAGATGTTGAAGATGAAGATGATGAATCTTGGACACCTATTTCACTCTTTCTTGTTTTTGAACACATGAATCAAAAGAATATCAAATGTTAATAGACGCAAGTGGTTAAACAAGTATATATATTGCCAACATAATTCTAGACATAACAGTATTTCAAAATAAGAGGGAAGCATTTTAAAACAGATTTTCCGTGGGAACGGTCGACCACAACAGGTCTGTGCGTCGACGCATGGTCTGTGTTGTTTTGGAAATCTGGAAAATTCATCAGTGTGCGTCGACCATACAGTCGGCGTGCGCTGACCCGTTGAAATCTATTTCCATTATGCGCCGACCCTATGGTCGACTCATGTCTTTACGCGCTGACCCGTTGGAAAGTTATTCCTTCATGCGCCGACCCTATGGTCGACTCATTGCCTTGTGCGCTGACTAGTGCAGAATTGTTCTGATGCATGCGCCGACCCTATGGTCGACTCATGCACTGCAAACCTGCAAAAATTCATAAGTTTGAGGTCTTTCATGCCTTTGGTCATGATTGCATTTTATCTACACATAGTATATTCATTTCAGAAGTTTTAAGACAAGCATAAAAGGATATGGTGGGTGATACGTTGCATCCGGTTTAGTAGATCTGGAGTTCATAATTTCCAATCTATCCAGGGAATTTGTCATCATCAAAACCTGCATTAACCAATATCTTGCAGACTTGTGTGATGTGTGGCGATTTGCCTCCACAAACTTAAGTGCTTTATCCACTAACTGAAATTATTCAATATTTTAGAGATATTTATGCGTCAATTTTAAGAGTGGATGACCTCATTAAGCTGGACCAAGACATTCCTCTAATTCTATGCAAGTTGGAACAAAATTTTCCACCTATTTTTTTCGATTCAATGGAACATATTCTTGTGTATCTTGCGTATGAAGCTTTGCTTGGCGGACCTGTTCAGTATAGGTGGATGTATCCTTTTGAAATATGCATGGGTGATTCAAAGAGATCGGTGAAAAATAAGGCTAAAGTATAGGGTTCAATATGTGCACATTATTTTCATCGGGGAACATCACATTTTTTTCTCTCATTATTTCAATCACATGATGTTAATTCTAAGAATCATAAGAAATGAAGTTAATGTTATAGAAAGAAGTCAATTCACCTTATTAGTCTTTGGTATTCCTGGTCGGAGTTTTGGAAAGGCGAATGTGGACTGGCTAACCGAAAAGGAATTACAATCTACTCATGTTCATGTATTGATTAATTGCGTTGAAGTTAAAACATGCATTGGGTAAGTTTACCAAGTGAATATTTATTTTGAACACATTTGATATAAACTTTTTACCTTCTAACTTACTTTTAATGTGTTTCGATATAGGTCATTTAATAACTACTAGTATGAACTCATCGATGAACAAGCAACAACCACTGACATACATGCTTATTTTTCATCATGGTTCAAGCAACAATTGGCATGTAATATTGAATCGTCTCCATAATTATTCCATTTGAGAAACTTGTCTGAAGGCCTTATTAAATGTGTGAACAAATGGCACACATACTTTGTAAACATATATAAATTTCACACTGATGAATGGACAGAAGAAAAGAAAACCATAAATAGTGGTGTATTTGTAAAAGGAGTTACAGATGGTGGTGAAGACGACTTCTAGGTGTCATTACACACATTTACGAATTGGAATATAATTATTTGGACTCAAAAAACAAAGTTGTCTTGTTTTATTGTGATTGGTATAATCCATCTGCTAGAGGCACAAAAATAAATAAAAAATATAACACTGTAGAGATTAAAATGGACCGAAGGTACAAACATTATGATCATTTCATCATGGCACATCTTGTCAGGCAAGTTTATTACGTCCCTTATCCTTCAATTCAGCGAGGTAAGTGAGATTTATGTGTTGCAATCAAGTCAAAACCAATAGGACATATTGAAATTGATGAACTTATGGAAGACCTTGCTTATCAAATCGATGAAATGTCATAAAATAATGATGTGATTGAAGTTGACCAACTTACAAGTTTGTGTGATAACGAGGTTGAGGGTCAACAAGTTGATGCGTCTATATTGTTGTCAGCAAATAATATGTATGAAAATGATAAAGAGTCGGAATCCGAAGATAATTTTGAATCACATGAAGATAATGAAGATTTTGAGGATACACAATTTGAATAGATCACTTTTTTTAAATATTGTTGTCATGCCTTTAATATGTTCAAACTAAATAATACATATTATGTATTTGAATGATAGGGTCTATTTTGTTGTCAACATATTGTTTATTAATTGTTTTATAAACAAATTCTTTTCTTTTAATTAGGTAAAATGTCATCTCGTCCTAAGGATAGAGGTAAGGGTAAGAAAGGCCATCGCACGAGGATACGTGTAATTGAGGTGCTTCCATCTTCCATGTATTATCCTTTGTCTCAGTCTAGTCAGGAGGCTCAGTAGGACTACGCCACAGTCTAGTCAGGGGGGTTCAACAGACTATGCCCTAGTTTAGTCAAGGGGCTCAGCTAACTATGCCTCAGTCTATGAGCACTTCTCCATCTCATAAATATTACATTTCACTACTCACTTCACAGGATGGTCCTCCAAGATTTTTTATACTCACACCATTCCAACCTACATATGTATCACCATCAAATCTACCCCCCACCATACATGCAGTTTTGGGATCTAGCATCCCTTATCTGCCACCCTGGACCCCTTGTCATCCCATCAGCCCGAGCCCGAGGGATTCTGCATCCCACATCTCCCACGTGGATCCTCGTCATCCCATTGCCCTATGGGCTCACACACCTCACATTCTCTACATGAATCCTCGCCATCCCATCACTCTAGGAGCTCACGCACCTCACATGTACCCATATCAGTCCATCGGGAGCAGCATGACCATGTATTGCCCGATTAGGAGGAAGAGGAGGAGGAGGACATTGAGGACATGAATGTAGCTGCGATGGAAGTTCAACATCAAATGTTTGAGGGAAGATGAGTTATTAGGCCTGTTAGGAACTCATAAGTTTCTTTCTTATATTTTAAGCATATGAACATGTTTCCATTTGTTAAAATTTAATTAATACTTATTCAAATTATTGTTATTTAGTATCTTGCCAGGTAGACCTGCTGTAGTTAGCATAAAAGAAATTATTCAAGATTTATATAAACAATCTTGGAAGATTTTTGGACAACTTATGAAGAAGGATTATGAGGAGTATAAAAAATTGGTTTGAAGAAATGCTTAGGCGTGCCAGGCTTGGTTGGTAAGAAAGAGAGATCAAGCCTCCATGGATGGGCGAAAATGTGTTTGAAGAAATGCTTGCTCATTTGAAAACAAATGAGTTTAAGAAAAAAATCTAAAAAAGCAAAGCAACGTAGAGCATCAGAAAATGAAGTCGCTATTCATAGAGTTGGAAACATTAGTATTGCCGATCATGTTGAACGGATGGTAATTATATTTTCATCTCACTACTTTTTTTAAAATTATATTCTTAATTGTGATATATTTTTAATTGAAGTTTATGTGTATTAATTACACTAATGCTAAAGGAAGAACCCCATTATTGCAAGAGCTTCATGAGAGAACTTATCGTGGAAGAGATGGAGAGTATAGCGACGAATGTGCTAGAAATACTCAAGTAAGATGATATTAATATTTAAATGTTATATTTAATTTTTTATTTATTTAAATTGATTGCCTAAACTCTATTATTTAATTTAATTTTTTACGTATGTGTAGGCAGAGTACCAAAGACTGAAGGAAGAATTTTTATCTCAACATCCTGAGTAAGGTGGTCCATGAGGGCAACATCCTATTGATCCACCTGTTGATCAATATCTTTGGATGAAAGCAAGTAAGGGAAAGAATAAAAATGGAAAAATTTATGCTACTGGATCTTTAGCCGACAACTACAAAAAAAAGGGATAGGTTTTTTATTTATTTAGGAGAATTGCAGACGGGGAAGGGTCCTCACGTCCTCCAACATTAACCCCTCAAATGGCTGAAACAATTAGACAGTTAGCTCAAAGTGAAGCAGCACGTGAAGCTGAAAAAAATATTGAATTAGACGAAATGAGAAAAAAAAACAAATTGAGTTGGAAGAAGTATTGAAAATTTCACAAGAGCAAATAATACGTACACAACAACAAATGCAACAAATGTTTCAACAACAATATGGTGGTGGCGGAGTTGGAGCGGTTGGTAAACCAAGGAGCGGTAAGCGAGAATGATGAAGAAAACGAGAGTGACGAGGATGACTATTTGGATCAATGAATCATTTTGAATGTAAATATTTTAAATTAATTATAAACTTATTTAATTATGGATTTTTTTAATTAATTAAGTCTGAATTTAAATATTTTTAGTTATTTATGAATTTAACATTTTTAATTAATTTCTGAATTTAAAAAAATTTATTATATTTATATTATTATAAATATTAAAATTAATATTTAGAATAATATAAATATATCATATTTTTTTATTATATAATTTATAGTTTGCGTGGTGCATTTTATTTGACAAATTTAAAGTTTTTGTCGAGTGAATTTCACTCAGCAACATTCTGTATATTCAAAATTTTCAGGTGAAATTCACCTCGCAACTTTTTACCTATTTACTCTGAAAAGTTGTTTTGCTATGCTATTCTGCATGTTATTTGCTCAGAACTCTAGGAAAGAGATTGTGAGGTGAATTTCACCTGGCAACGTTGCAAAGTGAAATACATCTGACTAATTTGTGGTGTGTTTTTTTCCTTACAACATATTGCGACTAACGTTTTTGCGGAGTGTTTAATACACCCCGCAATAGTTATGCTGCAGAGTGATATTTGTATTTGTGAAGTGTTTTTCACTTGATAAATTACAATTTTTTTAGTAGATGCTTTAAAATTTTGAGTGGAGATATAGTGTCTCCATTTCTTATAATTCCAAAGTATTGAATGCCTGTTTGTGCTCTTGACTTCTTCAATCTCGACAACATTTTTATATCTATGTCGGATATCAAACACGCCATCTATTTAAAATATTGCACAATTTTTCTAAACTAAAATATGATGGTATAGTTGGTGAGTAATATTCAACTCAAATGAAATTTTAACCTTTTAAAAATATTAGTGTCATAAAATCACAATCATGTAATTAAAAATCAACCTCTCTGCCCATGTCATTCCTATCAAATACCAATTTCTCAAAAATATAATTTTATCTCAACTAAGAGGAATGTGACTCATTCACATTAATGCTATACAGCTGCATCAATTTTATATATTCATACTTAGAAAAAAATTCCACAAGAGGGATAGCCAAACAAACCAGATTCTGTATCTGACTCCATTGAATTTTTTATTCTCCGAATCCTAGTCCAATAAAAATATCAAACAATGATGTAG
>OZ012741.1:356833302-356874858 GCA_963859935.3 Lathyrus sativus
ATTTGAGTTAAGGTACCAGGTATTACTCCATTAGAGTTCCATTATTCATGTCATCTAGTCAACTCCAATGATCTAAAAAGTCAAAGGAGAACCATTTTGACTTTTTTTATCCTATTCTAAGAGTTTGTTTTATTATATGGGATTGTGTTTCTATTTTTGGCCTTTTATTAGTCTTATTATATCTATTGAAAGAAATTTAATATATTTTAGATAATATTATTTACTAATATTTCCTAGATTATCAATTTTTATTTAGAATGTATTGTTTAAATATCATTTTACTATAAAGAAATATATTTTTACTGCAGATGATGAATCCTTTAGATTATATGTGCAGGATGGAGAGAATTAGCTGCTCGCGTTCAACCCCCACTTCAGGACAGAGAGTTGGTTGACATATTATTGGGTACCTTGAAAGGCCATTATTTGACAAGATGATCAGTTGTGGAATGTCAAACTTTGCTGACTTAATGGTAACAGGAGAACGTATTGAGAGCGGACTCAAGAACGGAAAGATTCGAGACATTCCTTATATCTTAGTTGATGAAAGTGAGTCAGTTGTCAGTTCCCAAGAGGATTGGGAAAGAGAAGTGATGTTGTCTCAGAATCTCCAATATCTCGGGTTCAGTTTTCAGACGCTTCAAGTGTTCAAAGTCAACAGTACCGTCATCAGCCGCGTAGCACGCTGGCACGAAGATCAAGGAAGCCAGAGAGGCATTTCACTCAGTTACTGGTATCATACAGCCAACTATTGCCAGACTTGATCAAAGGTGGGTTTATAGTACCGAAGAAGATAATCCAGAGATTCCTCCGTATCCGCCAGGTTTTAATGTCAACGCCCGCTGTGAGTACCATGCTGGGGCACAGGGGCATTCCACTGAAGACTGTAAGGTGCTTAGGAGCCAAGTTCAGACTCTGCTGATTCAAACAGGTTTATCAGTCACTCCTCAGGGTGTTCAGATCAACGATTCTCCTTCATCTAGTCTTGTGGGTTCATCAGTTCATGCTATGGAGGAATTTACCGAGAGCAGTTGTTCAGAAGAGTATCAAACTGAAGACTCAGTTGGGGGCTGAATCCCTGTGTAGTTTTTGTTCATTACTATTTGCTGACCATCACTAGGCCTGTTGGTTGAGGTTACTCTGTTTGTACTCGGTTACTCTTGTTTGATGCATATACTGGTTTTTCATATATTTGTGTGATGCTGGATTTCCTGTTTTGTCTCGTTGCTATTGAAGGGAGATTTCCCTGTTGCACATGCGTGTTTGCATTCTACATGACATTCTTTTGCATAACAGGTACCTCAGAACCGTTGATTTGACTTCATGTATTCCACTAGTTTGTTGCAGGATATACGATCAGATACGCATAGTTATGGAACAGGTACAAGCAGAGCTGGAGGAAGTCCAAGGCCAGATGGGGCAGTTCATGTCTTCGAGATGCAATGTTGTGCTTGGATCAGAATGCGCTCAAACAGGAGAACAATCAGTTGAAGACTTAGATGACTTTGATCACGGAGGTGATAAAGAATGTGCTCAGAAAGAAGGTGATCAGATGCCCGAAGCTGCAACCAAAATGCTTGTTCCACGTTTGTCTGTGGAACCTATACTAGAGCATAATGTGCGTCAGAGATCTTCTGCCCAGCTCAGAGCTTAAGACGTTTCCCGTCAGCCAGCTACCCTCCTGTTCAATCAAGGCAATCCCAAGATTAGAAGGTATGATCAGAGGTTAAAGCAGCCCAACAGAACCTTCAATCAGATCCCTATGGATTATGCTCAGTTGGTGCAAATCTTGCTTCAACTTCAGTTGGTTAAGCCTCAGACTTTATCTCCATTAACTGGTGAGCCACCATCGGGCTTTAATGTCAATGCCCATTGCAATTTCCACTCTGGCGGACGAGGGCATAATATCGAGAACTGTAAAGCTTTTTAAGCATAAAGTTTAGGACCTGATTGAATCGAAGGTAATTGAGTGCATGTCGGGCGGCATAAGTGTATCAGGCAGATGTATTCCATACCCTGCAAAAGGGGTCAATGTTCTATTCCCTCATCTGAAGCATGCCAATAGGTCAGGAGTATATCCTACAATCTTTGGTGTCAGAATCCCCTAGCCCACAGCATTTGCCTGCTCCTGGGCCAAGTCTGAGAATGAAAGCGCCTGAACATAAGGAATGCTCTTGATCAGTATCAGCAGTCTCACGCTCCTCAACAGCAAGATTACCGTCGCCAAAATCAGAGTAGGCCTCACAGCAATTGAAGAGAAGGAATGCTCCTCTTCGTCCAATGCCTATGTCGTACGAGTCAGTTGCTGTTGCACCTAATTCGAACTCTTTGGTGGAGCCTAAGACTCTCAAGCCGGTGCCAGAGCCTTACCCTCTCGGGTATGATCCCAGTGCTCAATATGGATATCATGGAGGATCCGTGGGGCACTTAACTGAAAATTGTGGGCTTTTCAAGCCAGGGTACAACAGTTGATGGACAGAAGGTGCATATCCTTTCCAAGAGGGAAATTTGGTCGTACATTGCTCATCTGTTTGATTTTGAAGACTTCAAGGGGCGCATCCCTCAGCAATCAGTGTGAAAGCCCAGTCCCAGAAGCTGGAAATTTTCGTTTTTTCTTGTTATTTCCTTACATTTGTAGTTTCTTTCTGTCTATGTGCAATTTCGTTTGTAAAACTGTTTGATTTCAATTGATATTGATATGAAATGAATATGCATGTTTGATTAAATCCATTCGTGTTCACTATTTCTTTTTACAGATGTCGAAACGTTTGTTTAAGCGGGATCCGGGGAGGATCACGAAATCGAAAGACGCGTAAGCTTCCGATTGTATGCTTTTGGATAAAAACCTGTTGATGATGTACAGACATTGTTTCAAATCCATAAACACCGGAGATATAAGGCAGATAATCCCTTGTCAACCCCTTTGAGCCTAGTAGTAGGAGTTTCTTTCTGAAAACGGAAAAACCCTCAATCATAACTCGGGGCAGGGTAGGTGTCAGGCTAATTTGACCGAGCGTCCAAATCACAAAAGGAGTATTCTTGTTCGAGGATCAATCACACCTATATAGGTCATGCCTAAAAAGTTTCACAATGGGTAAAATCACCAATCAAGAGTGAAACAATCACAATCCCTTTTTCAACAAGTCAGACAAGCCGATGTCACACGATTTGTTCCGTAAAAAAAAATAAAAATAAAAAATAAAAAGTCGCGCTAAGTCGAATCTTGAAAGCAAGCGACTTAGGCAAAAATTAGGGCATCCCGCTGGACTTCAAAATCAGAAACTCAAAAGAGTTAGTCCAGGCAAAAAGTTAGGGAAAAACAAAAGCGAAAGATGAAAAGGATTATAAAAGAAAAATCCTCGAACAAAACAAGTCGTATGACTCTAGGCACGAAAAAGACGAAAAGCGAGTGACTGTCACTCTGAAAACATGTGGTTCCCTGAACTATCACTCCTGCCATTCAACCTGTAAAAGGTGGACGCTAGTGTCGAATTAGCTGAACATAGGATCAGAGAACATCAAGGAGAACGGGTGGGTTAAAATAAATTTTGAGCCTTTTTATCCTTTCTTTTTTTAAACCGTGAACCTGACCACGTTACAACCTGAAAAAGTCCTAATTGAAGAAGGTTTGTTTCGAAGGCATACTTCGGTAAAGATCGCATCGAAACTAACTCCTAAAAGGATTCCCTCTTACAGCGTTGTATTAATTTTGACATGTTGATAATTGATTCATTCATTATATGTAATAAAAAAAAATTCCAGTGAACAGAATTGGATTTTCAAAAACTGTCATACGCATTGCATCTAATATATCTTTTATGCAGAACAATTTTTTTTACTTGCGAGTAAGCGCTTGACAGTAGGAGAGTTTCCACAGTGGAAAGTTTGATCAGGATAGAATGCAGAAAACCTGAGTACTCCGTTGAGCAGGGGCAAGCTATATCAAATGATGATCGTTGGAGTCAGCCATCCAGAAGTCAGTCAACCTGAGATAGTCAGGTCGAGATCCGTTGAATCTCTCGTAGCCAGAGGTAATGCTCCACGAATCAGCCAATCAGGGGCAAAGTCATTGCAGGCTGGGGCAGGCCATCCCAAGAGCGCAAAAGTTGTTTCTTGCCCGAGGGGCAATTAATATGAAGCACCTCTTCGAGGTTCAGAATGCCGAGGCAGTTCATACCAGACCATCAGGGTACAAAGATTTCAGATTTCCTTTCGAGGAACATCCCTATAGAGATCCCACAGGCTGGGGCCAAATCGGAAGCGAAGGAATTATTCCTCTCCGTATCATCAGAGCTACTCGAAGCTACTCAAGCAAGTTCAGTTAACCTTCAAGTTCAAGACGAATGTCGGGAAGTCATGTTAACCATCCCTTGACCCTTCAACTAAAAACTTTTGAATTCAGACAGAATTTCTTCCCAGCGTCAGTCATACTTGACCCATCATGAATAGTCTAAAGTCCAATTCCTGTTGGCAACCATCAGGAAGCCCAGTCTGTGTTGGCGCATCAGTCCAAAATCAATTCCCATTGGTACGCAGGAAAACTTTGTCTGTTTTTCCCCCCAGTAAGAGTCCAATCATACTTGGCACATTCGGTTATCCCCAGCGGAGTTGGCTTCACCTTTCCAGCATTTATTTTGTTGGAATGGTTCTGTTGTATCCAGTTTTCCCCGGCAGCCCGAGCCTGCATTTGCATCTTTGGATATAGTTATCATATTTGCATCATCCTTGCATTTCATCCTCAAATGCGTAGCATTTCCATTTCGTACGGAGCATTACGCCATAGAAAAATTCAAACATACGCATATGCATACGAAGCATAAGCCAGTTTTCTATCAGCCTTCCGTGGCAACATGAATCACTCTGCAACCAGTACAGGGGCATTTATCCAACATCTTTGTTCAGACAGATCACCGGTTTACTCGGGTTTCAGATCATGCGCCGGGTTATGCTTTGTCCATCAGCCCCCTAATGACGATAGATTTTCATTCCGTCAATCCCTATTGACGATGTGTTTCTCCGAGCAAATGTTCTTTCCGCCAATTCCTATTGACGATGTGTTTCCCCAGCAGGTTTTCTCTCTGTCTATCCTTAGACGATGTAAGTTTCAGATATGTTTTTCTTACCGTCTATCCTTAGACGATGTTAGTTGTGGATATTGTTTCTCTCCGATGCGAGGGTTTCAAGGCGATCTTTCGAATATAATTGTCTTTCTGCTTATTGGAGGAGATGACATTTCAAGAGGGTTTTTCGTGCTGTCATTTCCTATTGATGTCGTGCTCTTTGAAGAATGTTTGGTTTTCCTTGTTGTTGATTCCTATTGACGATGTGGCCCTTTGAAGATATTTTTCTTTCATCAATTCCTATGGACGAAGGATTTTGTATTTTGTTGATTGGTTTTGAAGTTCATTGATGTGATCTTTGGGTTTGTTTTTTATTTTTCCGCCAGCTCCTAACTGACGATGTGGAGTTTTGGAGCAAGTTTTCTTACCGTCTATCATTAGATGATGTGGATGTTGGTTATGGATGTACTTCTTTCCGTCTATCTTTAGACGACGTGAGCGTTGGTTTTCTTAACCGTCTATATTTAGACAATGAACATATTGTTTTTTCTTATTGTCTATCCTTAGATAATGTGAACGTTGGTGTCTTTACGTCTATCCTTAGACGATGTGAGTATGTGATTCTCTTTCTATCTACCCTTAGACAATGTGAACCTTCGGGGTTAGTTTTCTTTCTGTCTACCTTTAGACGATGTGAGTATGATTTTCTTCCTGTCTATCCTTAGACAATGTGAAAGGATCAAGTGTATGTTGATCCGGCCTGTGGGTTCAATGCCTGTGGTGTTTAAACAGGTGACTGGCGGTGAGGTCAGGTGTTCTTTATCAGACGATCAGTCAGCTTGTTGTTGTTGCAACTGTATTCGGTGTTTTTGGAGATGTCTTCCCCCAAGCAGATTGTGCAGTTTATTTCTGCGGTTGGCAAATTTCTGAGTTTCTTTGGTATTCAACCGTCTTTTACCTTGATTTTCTGAAAGTTGTTCGCTTTTCACCCAGTCAGGTCCAAGTCGTTTGAATAGGGGCAGCTGTTGCACCCCAAAATTTGCCCAACTTTTTTCTTTAACTGGCTTTTGTTTCTTTGCATTGTTCTAGCATCTGCATTGCATATCATTGCTCATTTAGCAGGGGATCAAAAAAGGTATGCTTATCAAGAGAGGGCTATCAAGCTTCTAAGCCTAAGCAAGGGGTTATATTCAAGCTATCAAGTGCTTATTATCCTCATAAGAAGGTCAAAGCTCATTGAAGGAGTGGATGGTTAAGAATGGTGTACCTCCTATCTTTGAGGCCATGTGAAGGTCATCAAGTGATATCGAATCCATGGTTATGGGTGGAGAACATTATGATAGCTCATGGAGTGTCTTGAGGGTCATTGTGGAGCCTATCCAAGTTGTTGTGTCATGTGTAAGAAGCCACAGCCAAAGGTGGTGCAACTAGGGTTTTCATCTGGTCAACCCTAAGTCAATTGTGAAAATTGAAGGAGATTAAGACTCAATTCTAAGTCATGGTGATCATGTAATGTTGTGTTAAGGCATTTGAGATGTTATTCCAAGATCATTTCAAGAAGAATCAAGAGTGTGAGGAGTTACTAAATTAGGGTTATCAGTGTAAAATCCCTTGTTTAGTGCCTAACTTCAAGACCACATATTCTCAAGATACAAGTTTCATCTCATCTTGACTCCAACATGAGACTTTTAGAGCATGTTCTTAGCTTCGTTTGAGTACTAGAAGTCCTTCATCTGATTTCTAAACTCAAGTTATGATGCTGACAAGTTTATGGGTCCTCAGATGAATCTGATTTTGGTCAACAAAAGTCAACTAACTTCCAAGACATTTTTGACCTAGAAGGATGTCTCTCCTCACTTTAACCCAAACATGAAAGTTGTTCCTTATTATCTTAGATTTCAAAAAGTCCTAGAAGTACTTGATATGATTTGTAGAGCTCAAGCCATGAAGCTTGCAAGGGCAGGGGTATTTTTGGGAAACTTTGATTATAGGTCATTTTCATTATAGGTCAATTTCACCACTTTGCACATCTCAAATGGAATTATTTCCAACATCAAACTTGCTCCAAATGGGGTCATTTGCTCAACCAAACATAAAGGTACCATTGTTTTGGCTTGGATTGAAGAGTTAGTGAAGAATTTCCATTGAAAAGTCATTAAAAGTACAAAAATCAATTCAATTCATATTGGACCAAATTTGTGCAAGTTTGTGCATATTTTGAGAGCAAAATACATTCTAGCACATTGGCATTTTCAGAATTGCAAGTTGAAACCAAAACCATTGCATTTCACATGTTACTTCAAGCTTAAGTTACATGATCAAAATCAACCATTGATTCAATTTCGAGGAGCCAATCTCATCCATTGGATTACTTTACACCACCAGCAATTGATTTGAACAAGTTTGAAGGAATTTGGAGCCATTTTTCGTGTACCATTCACAAGCTTGAAAACTCAAAATCTTGGATTTGCAATTGGGCTATACAGGTTGTAATTGGGCTCCTTTCCATCCATATCTATCATATATAACTTCAGGATCATAAACATTGCATCAGAACGAAGTTTGGTGAAGAATTTCTCAAGAACTCCATTTCCAAAGCTCAGAAAAAGTGAAATACGAATTAGAATATTCACTCAATTTCCAACCAAATCAAGCACTCAAACAACTCTAGGAAGGATCAAGCATTGTTTCTGGATCAAAATTCAGCAAGTTTCATTGAGGTTTCAAGGCTCAGTGGAAGCACTCCACTAGGTTATCTTCAAATAAACTTTTCTCTTAATTCATGTTGAAATTGCACACCATTTTTGTGTGTTTGTGATGTATGAACTTCATGCTTGGATTCTGGATACAATTAGCTGTTGATTATGAACATTTTCAGTGTGAGGTGTAATTTTTGTTTTCTTTGATTTGACTTGTTCTTGCATGATTAATGAATTTTGACCATGATTTGTATTCTACGTGACTTGAGGATGAATTTGGACTATAATTTTTAAATGATTTGGTGGTGTTGGGATCTACCTGTGTTTGTGTGTTGCCGGAGAAGATGACCGGAGCCACCGTGCTCCGGCCACCTGGTTTTTCCTCCGTTTCTTATTTAAATGTTGATGATGATGGCGTGGCTTGCTTGTAGCCATTAGATCCATGTTTGTTTAGTTGACCTGGACTTGATCACACGGTCTTGATTTGATCTTATTTTGTGCTGAGAATTTGTTGATTGTGTGGCAGCCTGTTGGCCTTTGGATTGTAGACTAGTAATCATAATGTATGGTGAAGATCTTGTTGACTGCCTTTAAATGAAACGCTGCGTATTAAAGCTTGTCCCTCAACCCTTGTATTACTTGACCTAGACCTAATCTTGTGGTTCTGATTCATTTGCATTTTATTTTAAAAATTGACAGCACAACAGTGTCATGTTTTGGACCATTGATTGGTTGACTGGTAATTAATTTGGAAGGCTGTTGTCGCTACTGCGAAAAAAGGTACCGGAAAAGACAGAAGAGTCGCAACCAAATCTCGGGTTCGGGGAGTCGGTTACGCAAGGGGGAAGGTATTAGCACCCCTCACGTCCGTTGTACTGAACAGGATCCACGCTTGCGTTGTTTATCTAAAAGGGTTGTTTATCTATCTAACTAAGAGGTCTGGGTCAAAAGAGAAAAAGGAAAAAGGAAAAAAGGCCTCGATAGAGCGTCGCTACTCTGGGCCTACGTATTCCCTTGTGCAATGGGAAATTCAGAGTCAACGTAGTTCGACTAACTACGGGTGAAAGGGGAAAGGTTGCTCGCCAAGACATCGCGTCTTGTGCCTACGTACTCTCAACTAGTATGAGAGATCAGAGCGAATGTAGTTCGAGATAAAACGAAACATAGGTTTTGTTCATCTGTTTTTTACCCGAGTAGGGTTAACAAACAATTCCAGCAGTTTGGTGTATGCAGCTCGCTCGTTGGAGACTTACGCCGTTACCGTTTTCGGTAGAACTGAGAGTTAACAACACTCTTTTATCCGAAAAGATTTTCCTAATTAAAGGAGCCCTAAAGGGTAAAAAGAAGTTTGATGTTTGTGTTTGTCTTTTATGAGAAGTGTTTTGAATGAATGTTTGTAATTCATACTGCCACTAAAGACTATGACTTAGGAGCGAATGCGTCGCATATCGTCCTAAGAACATATGCTAACACTATAGATAATTGAGGGGAAACAACCCAATCATCATTTCCTAAGTAGCTTAAGGCTCGTAACGTACAATACTCATTAGCCTTTATTAGGTGTTTTATTGTTGTTTGAAGATGATAAGAGAGAAAGGACACTACATGGGGATTAGTAAAAACCCTATTGTTATCATGCAATATGGTCCTAAGGTTGAGTTTATAAAAGGAATATATCCTATTTGTTATCATGCAAAGGGTTAGAACCTAATGTCTATCATCACTATCCTTCAAATATGGAAGTGAGATCCCTAAAGGAACATGTCAAAGGGAAACAAAAGAAAGCTATCAAGCATTACACATATGAAATGTAAATGACTGGATGCACATGCAATGCAACAATACAAGAAAAGGGAGGACGCCTCAACCTTTAATGCAAACAAGAGATGCACAGAAAAAGCACACAAGCAAAGGGAGACAAACTCAACCTTTAATGCAAGTAAGAGAAAAGAGAAAGCTACTCATATGCCTAGCTCTACCATAATGCACAACATCACACAATCATGAAGATGAAAGGATGAATAAAATGGGGGGAACCAAAGTGAGAAACAGCTCACTAAGTTCAATGTGTAAACACACAGGAGTCCACAAAGGTTCAACTTCTTTATGGAATGCACTTGATTCCTCCACAAGAGGAATTAGGCTCTCACAAGAAGGATCCCTAAAAGTATAGGACAAATAGGAGGGGATGAAAAGAATGATGATGGGAATCAAAGTGAGAACCACAAGAATTCACTATGACACTCAACCAAGTTCATCATACAAGAATAGCCCTCAAAGGATCTACCACTCATGGAATGCACAGAGGTCTTCCATAGGAGGAACTAGGCTCTCATAAGAGGGATCCTTATGTCATAGGACAAAAGGAAGGAATGAGGAGAAGCACAGTGTGAACCAAGGGAACCCACTATGTTCAATGTGTATCAACACAAGAGTCCATCAAAGGTTCAACTTCTTTATGGAATGCACTTGATTCCCCCACAGGAGGAATTAGGCTCTCACAAGAAGGATCCTAAGATTATAGGATTTGGAAAGAAGAGAAACATAGTGAGAACCAAAGGAACCCACTATGTTTAAATGTGTATCAACGCAAGAGTCCATCAAAGGCTCAACTTCTTTATGGAATGCACTTGATTCCTCCATAGGAGGAATTAGGCTCTCATAAGAAGGATCCTAAAATTGTAGGACTTAGGGAGAAAAAGGAGAATGAGGATGGGAAGCAAAGTAAGATCCACAAGAGCTTACTATGGCACTCAACCAATCTCCACACATTCAAAGAGTCCACAATGGTTCAGTTCCTTTACGGAATGCACTTGATTCCTCCACAGGAGTAATTAGGCTCTCACAAGAAGGATCCAAATATCATAGGGCTTGGACTTAGAAGGAGAAAGAACCCTGTAAAGAAAGAAATCATTCAAAGGTATCTTAAGGAAAAGACTAATGGAAAAGGTCCAAAAAGAAGCCTAGGCGTAGGAACTAGTTAGGAACATGATTAAGGCTTGGAAATGCATATACAAGTGACTTAAGATGTATAGGATATGGATGTGGAAGAATTGGATGCACAAACATTGCAAAAAGATTACACAAGTGCAAACTAGGTCAAAGGTATGGTTGGAATCACACAAGGATAGGTCAGAATGTAAAATCTACCAAAAATAGCAAAACGAACCTAAAAAATCTAAGAAAAATTCCTAAGGGGACGCCTCTGGTCCTAGGGACCAGGGGTCCAAAGATGGGGTAAAAAATTCTCAGTCTAGGCATGTTAATGGAAAGCAAAATCAAGGGAACTCCAATCGCCAGGATGCGAGAGAAAAGGGAGGTCTCAATCGTCAAGATGCGAGAGAAAAGGGAGTTCTCAATCGCCATTTCCCACGTTTCTAAACACTACAACTCACAACACTCGACGGTTGCCATAAAAGAAATGAAATAAAGACAATGTTACCGAATGGAGTGGTTCCGTTGACCCTTGACTTTTTCCGTGCTAGCTCCATTTTCATGCTTTTCTTCTTTGATCCTTGATTGTGATATTTTGAATCTAGCTTCCAAAAGAATAACAGTTCTAATAGAAAAAAATATGTCTAAAAGAAATTACAAGGAAGTTTCATGTGAAATTCTATATAAAACTGTATCATCCTAAGGAACATAAAACTATAATTCCTAAAAGAAAAAAAACAAGAAAATGCATTTACATACAAAATACAATACAAAATATTAAAGTATTTACAAAGAAAAAATACAGCAGAGGCTATAGTATTCCAGCAGGGGTACAATCCAGAAATGTGGGTTGGGCTAAAGGCCCACACAAGCTCTCAACAAAAAACAACAAACAATAAGCACAAAAGAAGAAGGCATTGAGGAATACACCATGGGCTTGGCCCATTACTCAGCAAAGGCAAGCAGACGCCATAGAGGTGTGATGAGGAAATGGAGGGTGTAGGTCCAAAACGGAAGAAATTGGGCCAAAAAAAAGAAGCTCATTGCCCATCCACGCAGTACCCAAAGAGTCCATATGTCTTCCTCATTTTGTCCAAAAAACCCTAGACTCTCCCAACCTTAGCTGCCGCCGCCCTCACCGTCCTCAACTCGCTCCGGTCCATCTCAACCTTCTCCAAAAAACTAACATGACCTCGACCTGCTCGTGCTTCACCAACAACTTCACACATCCAACATCCTCCATCTCTGATCTCGCGCTCACCTGTTAAAAACAAGATCATAAAATAGCCAGCAAATAATACACAAAAATTACTATGTTCAGTGATTGTAGTTCAATGGCGGAAGTTGAAGAGAGAAGGACTTGTTGTTATTGAGAATGACGAGAGCTGAAATGGTGATGGATCGTGGTTTCTTGAGCTCGTGATGAAGATCTGAGGCTGCATGTTTAGGATCCGGAGATGATCGTTTGAAGATCCTTGAAGATTCTAGAATGTGCAAGAACAGGTGATGAATATATGCGAAGGTTTGATTGACATGGACGAGATCTGGAAACAAGATGAACGGATGAATTGTTTAAAAGATCTTGATGGAGATCTCTGAAGATTCTTGGGAGAACAAATGAAGATCAACACGAACTCGTTGGAGATTTCTTGAAGATTCTCGGTGAATATCGTTGATGATTTTCTGATGAAGGTTTTGATGAAGGCTTGAAATAAGGGTAAAGATTTTGGGAAGAATCGTTGAAGAAGTTATGAACGAAGGTGATGAACATTGCTTGAAGATGATTGAAGTTCGTATGATCTTCTAGAACCGTCTTGAAGAATAGATGAACAACTTGAAGGTCTGGAAAAATTATTGAAGAAGGTAGTATGAAGATGATGAACGCAGATCTGTTGCGTTGTTGAAAGTCTGGTATTTTGTAATGAGATTTTCTGGATTGTTTGCAGGTTGAAGATCATGGAGGTTTGTGAAGAAACTGGAAAACGGTTATGATAAACATGATGAGTGTTATTGAATATTCTTGGATAAAACTGGGAAACAGTTGAAGGTGGTGAAGAAGGTTCATGATGAAATCTGGAAAATTGATGGAGAATGTATGAGTTTTCCGGTGGGCGTTGAGGTTTACGGTGAGATTTTCCGACGTGTTGGTGAGGTTTGATTTCGCCAGCGAATCCCAGTTAGGGTTTGCATGTGAGACCAGCTAGCAGGAGAGAGATAACGGACATGGCAGCTATGCAGGTGGGCAGGGTGACGGCTATGTGTGATAGGTGGCAGCATTGTGGGGTACGTGTGGCATCCAACTGGAGAGAGAGTACTGAGTGCTTTATATAATGACACATGGCATGGACTTGGACTGGGCCTGCGAAATTGGACTAATGCACCCAAAATCTGACTCAATGGACTTCAATTAATGATGATTAAAGATGTAATGAAACTAATGGAAACGAAAATTGATTATGAATTATGCTGAAGACTAAAACCTGATTAACTAATTAACACAAAACTAATCAAAGCTAATTCATTAATCCTAATCAATCTATATTAAAACCTAAAATGAAATAATAAAAATCTAATGAAATTCTAAAGGAAATAGAAAAATCTATTTAAAAATCTATTTAAAATCTAAAAATATCCTAATAAACCTCTAAAAATCTATTAAAATAGAAAAAAGGCTATTAAAAATCTATTTAAACTCTAATAACTAAAATATTCTAAATCAATTAAAATCTAAATTCTATGCTACAGATAAGGAGATAAAATCTAGAAAATTAAATCGGTGAATATAAAATGCGAGAATGCGATAAGATAAGCGGTAAAACGGCGGACACCGAAATATCCTCGAGATAACAGTACAGACTGAAAACACCAGGAAGAGCATCATTTCCAAAATAATCCTCCTTATTCGAACTGGTTTGAATTGCATGAAGCGCGAGAAGATGGTTGTAATCCCAATAAAATCCACCCGGCTAAAGAAATGCACAGTATGCGATATGTAGATGCAAATGCAAAATGAATCGAAACATAAGCCAAATAGCGAGAAACGGTTGGTCAAATTTTGGGGTGCAACAGCTGTGATCTATTTTCGTTGGTTGACTGAGTGTTTGATGGACTGGGCTTGGATTGCTTTTGGCACACCCCTCAAGCCAGGCCCATGGGTTTACACGTTATTTATTTGCTTTTCACACCCTGGCTTTGTTCATTTTATTTTCTTTTTCTTTTTATTTTGTTTTGTTGCTGTTTTGATTTAATTCAAATTAAAATATCTCCAATGTTGATAAAATCCTACAAAAATATGTTTAAGACATTTTAGGATGTCCTTTATTTTTAGGATATTTTGTTTTATTTTTTTTGGTTTATTTTTCAATTAAAAAAGGATTAATCAATTGGAGGTGTTTTATTTGAATTAAATCTTGACGTGTCCTTGTTCTTGATTTGTTTTTGTATTTCCTTTTTGATCCAATGATTAAAAATTAATCCTCATATCCATGATGAGTTGAGTGATTTTTGAGGACCATTTTGCCCCTGTTTGGTTGAGTTTTGGTTTGAC
The DNA here is from genome assembly GCA_963859935.3 of Lathyrus sativus. Lineage (NCBI taxonomy): Eukaryota > Viridiplantae > Streptophyta > Magnoliopsida > Fabales > Fabaceae > Lathyrus > Lathyrus sativus. The sequence goes on from OZ012741.1 coordinate 356,847,543, forward strand.
TTTTGTTGCATTGCATTTGACCCTCGACAATCCTCCATCACAATGGGACACCCTTGTGAATCAATTTCTTTGGTGGTGTTGTGAAGTGACTTTGATTGTAATCTCTTGGCCTCTGGTTGCCAACATGTTTATGAGCTTCTTGCATTTTATTTGGCTATTTTTGAATCATTTTCCTAATTATGAGGTAACTTGCAAGTCAAGTTACCCCAAAGGGAGGTTCATACATACACATTGACCTAGATTGCTTTGGAGATGACATTTATGGATCCTTTGAGCCCTTAAATCCTTTTGATTCATGTTGCTAACATGTTAAGGTTGCTGCTTGCTCAATTTTAGGTCATGAAATTGTGTTTTGCTTGTCCATTTGTGTATCTCTTTTGGTGTTTCCAATTAGGGTTTCCTTATGTGGTTTGTTTGCCTTCCTTTGTGTTCATGCTTGCCTTTTCTTTTGATGTGGTTGCTTTTGCTTTTGAGATCTCTTTTCTCATCTTCCCTTCTGTCCCATGACCTTGGAGTCTCATTTAAGGTGGTTTGGTCCCTCCTTAGGAGGTACTTGAAGCATACTAAAGTGATAAATCCTTGAGGACTTTCTTTGTGTATCTTTATGCTTCTTTGCACTTTGTTTGTGATGCTTATGACTGAGTGCATATTATGAGTTCCTTGTTGTCCTCATATAGCCTCCCATCCTCACTTTCTTTTAGGTTTGATTTTCCTTTCATTTGGGTTGCCATTTTGGTTTTGTGGTTGATGTTGTTTGGTTTAGGCCATTTCATCCCACTTTTGGTGCATTTGTGTGATTTCCTTTTATGCATTCCTTCTCCTTCCTCCTTTTTGCATTTCTCATATGCATGCTTGGTTGACATGAGCTTGTGGAGGCTACTTCCCCAGACTATTTTCCTCCCTCACTTTCATTCTATGTGAGCATTCCATGTTTGCATGTTTACGTTTTCATGTTCTTTCTTCTTCTTCTTCTCTTGTCTTCCTTCCCTTAGGACCTCTAATCTCTCCTGTTAAAGAGAGGTTATGATAGACATTAGATTCTTAACCATGCATGACAACATTAGGTAGCTCCCATACCTCAATATTAGGACCATCTTTGCATGACAACTTTTAGGTTTGAGTTAGTCTTCCTTTAGGGCGTGCTTTCTCTTCTCATCTACAAACACTCATAAAACACTTAATAAAGGTTAACGATTGTTGTACGCTACGAGCCTTAAGTATTTGGGAAATGGTGATTGAGTGGCTTCCTCTCAATTGCTTAGAGTGTTTAGTTTACACCCTTAGGGTGATATGCGACGCATTCACTCCTAAGTCATAGTCTTTAGTGCAACATGAGTTACAAACAAAACTCAAAACACTTCTTCCATAAAAGACTTCAAAAAACACTTCAAATCATTTTGTTCTTTGGGACCTTTAACTTTGGAAAACCATTTTCATAAGGAGAGTTTTGTTAACTCTTGGTTCTATCGCAAACGGTAACGCCTAAGTCTCCAATGGTCGAGCTGCACACACCAAACTGCTAGAACTGATTGTTAACCCTACTCGGGTAAAACTTTTGAACCAACCTGTGGTCGTGTTATCCTGAACTATGTTTGCTCTGATCTTTCATACCAGATGAAAGTACGTAGGCACGAGACGCGATGTCTCGGCGAGCAACCTTCCCCCCGTTTTCACCCATAGTTAGCCGAACTACGTTGGCTCTGATTTCTCGTACCAGACGGGAATACGTAGGCACGGAGCGATGACGCTTTGCCGAGTCATTTTTCTTTTCTTTTGTCCCTGAGACCTTTAGCTAGATAGTTTTAACACCCTTTTAGATAGAAAACAAGCGTGGATCCCGTCGAGTATGACGGACATGCGGGGTGCTCATACCTTCCCCTTGCGTAACCGACTCCCGAACCCGAGATTTGGTTGCCATGAACGATCTTTTCCCTTTTTCGCAGGTTTTATCTGATCGTTTCCTTTCCCTCTTTGGGGATAAATAACGAACGGTGGCGACTCTTCTGTCATTTCCGGCCTCTTTTTTCGCAGTAGCGACAATGTCCATTTGATAGATGGACCAATTGTTATTGTTTACAATCCCAATAACCAATAAAATGATCTTAATTCTTGCTACCGGTGCGAACACTTCCTCAAAGTCAATTCCTTCCTTTTGAAAAAATCTCTTAGCTACCAATCTAGCTTTGCAATTAACAACCTCTCCTTTAGGATTCTCTTTGACCTTGTACACTCATCTCACCTATGGGCATTTTCCTTTGAGGCAAATCAACTAGCTCCAAAGTCTTGTTCTTCTCAATTTATTCCAGCTCCTCCTTCATAACATAAATCCTTTTTAGATCACTCAAGGCCTCCTCTTACATCACCGATTAGATCTACTGTGTATTTTGAACCTATCTTGTCAGCCTCCTCACTAAAGTATGTTCATCGCCACGAAGGCGAATCAATTTCTACGAGTAGCATCATGTCCAACCCATAGACCATTAAAAACATGGTCTCCTTGGTAGTGGAATGTGGCGTGGTGTGGTATGACCATAATATCTGACCGGTAAATTAGCAAGTGTACTATTTTCACCGATGTAGTGATAAGGGGAAATTCCCCGAATGTCGATCTCTGAGGACTGCGTGTAAATTTTTTAGGAAAAACTTGTTATTTAAATCAGACAAAATAACCTTGGGTTTCGTTTGGCAACAGGATATAGGAACAAGTAAAATAATAGACTTTATAGATTAAAATAAGATCAATGTTAAGGAAGTGGATAAATTGCTAGTAAAGACCTTAAAGAATTCTTCTGAGATATTTGTTTCCAACCTTAAAAAAATCAAATTTCAAAAGTAGTTTTCCTTAATTCCTTAATGAAAAACCCTTTGATGAACTTCATGCACACTAATTCCTTAGTTGCCCACGAAAATCATCAAGCAATAGTTCTGACATAAAAAAAACACGTTGCTACGGGATACCCCCATTCCTAGGCAATATCAACCGTAACATTATTTTGCAAAAGCATTAGGTCGACTTTCCAGACAAAACCTAATCGTAAATCAAATTCTATTTTCCAATATGAATTAGCATAAAGATCGTTGCAAAATAAAAGCCATAAGGTGAACAACAAAAATCTCATAGAATAATCCCAAAAAAGATCAATACATCGCAATTTAGGACCACCCCCTAACAATTGGGGGTTTAGCCAATCATAATATTCGATAAAAACAACATGATAATTAGAAACATTACAATGGTATTAGGAGTGAATTCGATCTTCAGTTTCTTCCGAGCATGAAAATCTCCTTGTCCTCCCAATTCTCCAGAGCTTCAATCTCTCGTTGTATTTTTTTCGTATAATCCCAAAAGTCCCTTCTCCTTTCTCCAAACACGTAACAAATAGTCACAATTCCAACTCGGAACTAGGGAAATACCCACAATACCCTCGGGGATCACAAGAGTCAAAAATACAAGAAAATAGGGAAAAAAGCACTTCCTGTAACACGAGCCGTGTCAGGAAACACGGGCGGCCGTGTTGGCTTCCTGACACATTTTTCGCGTGAAATTTCCACGTCCCAGGTGTCCTGACACGGGCCGTGTCACACAACACGGGCACCCGTGTCAGGCCACTGTTTTCCACCAAAAATCACCTTTTCTGAGCAAATACTGCAACACGAGCCGTGTCACATAACACGGGCACCCGTGTTGCGCCCCTATTTCGAATTTGACTTCAACTTCAACAGGAAATTCGTAGCTCTCTCTCTTAACTTTTCGGCGGTTTTTAGAACGCCTCAAACGGATTCCCGAAACTCCAGTTATGATCGTTTCCGTGCAGACTGCTAAAGATTTCACAACAAACTCTTCCGAAATCTTGCCATTTTTCCTCGGTTTTTGCTCTGCTTCTCCTTTATTGTATACCTGACCTAGAAACAGTGAAAATACCAAATATACGCGTAAAATGTAATAAAAACAACTAAAATGCGACAATACAAAACAAATGATTAACTGAAATAAACGGTAAAATAACGTGTAAAAACCACCGATCAAACTCCCCCAAACTTAAACCATTGCTTGACCTCAAGCAAAAAGCTTGGATAAATAATTTTCAATTCAAACAACACATCAAGTGAAGGGTTCAGGGTGTAAGGCGTGTCGATACTCATACGTGAGTCTTAGTTCCGATCGGCTCAAACCAGCTCTCTCGGTACTCATCCGTTAATGAAGGCATTACATAAACACATACCGCAGTAAACTTACGGACCTAAATCTCCCTTTTGGCCACCTCTCCAACTATGCTTTGGGCTTAAGTCTTTTCTTCGATTTTCTACCCCTTTCATTCGGATAATCAGATTAAGGCATGCACATTTTTTCTCGAGATTTTTTTCTGTGGCACCTTTATTCTTTTTATTTTCCCGCTCACAGGCGTTTATTAGTCCACTTTGGGACGACTATATAGATTCAGCCGCTATTAGGCTAAATAACCGGGTGAGGGTTGCCCAACTTAGAAGGAAAGGTTGTCTTTACGTCATTATTCAACTTTTTTTTTTGGTACCACAAGTCATTTTCAATCATGCCGAACTATCACAATGAACTAATTGGGGAATACTTCTCAAATCCGAGTACTATGGCACAAATCTACATGTTGGACTCGTTTCCTTACTCCGTGGAACCTAGGGTGTTCACATTATACCTCAATTTCCAAACTTTCCCAAGTTCCTTAGTTCAAACTCCTTTTCCCTTGAACTCTAAATACTCTCTTGACTACCTTACACACAACCCACACACAAGAAAAGTTCTTTTACGCTTTTCGTAGGGGCGAATATGTCGTGGTATTTACCGAACTTAAGATAAAAAGGGCTTAACTTGACAATACAAAACGGTAAAACCTCCCCCAAACTTGAACTAAACATTGTCTCAATGTTCAAGAACAAGAGAAGAAGAGGTGTACTCACAAAGATCCTCACAGAGCGGTCGACAGGTAATGCAGCACCTCTTCGCTGCTACCACGTTTTCCCTTGCGAAATCTCATTTATTCCTGCAAAAACAATAACCACACAAAAAGAAACAACATCAATTCATAAAACCGTGGGTTGCCTCCCACGCAGCGCTTTGTTTAACGTCGCATGGCTCGACGATAGACTCCCCATTATTATGGGGGGGGGGGGTACTTCAGCCTCCAAACTCTATTTCTCGATGTCGCTTCCGAGAAAATAAGGTGCCGGCAAAACAGAAGAGTCGCCACCTTTCGTTATTTATCCCTCAGAACGGGAAAGGGAACGATCGGAAAAACCTGACGAACAGGTTAAGACAAGGTCGTCGCAACCATTGTCTGGGTTCGGGAGTCGGTTACACAAGGGGAAGGTATTAGCACCCCTCACGTCCGTCGTACTCGACGGGATCCACGCTTGTTGTGTTTACTGGACGAGTTGGTTTATCTATCTACCTATCAAGGCTGGCTTAAAAAGAAAAGAAAAATGACTCGGTAAAGCGTCGCACTTTATGCCCACGTATTCTCATCAGAGAATGAGAAATTAGAGTCAACGTAGTTCGACTAAATACTGGTTACGGGGAAGGTGGCTCGCCAATACATCAGTATTGTGCCTACGTACTCTCAACAGGCTTGAGAGATCAGAGCTTACGTAGTTCGGGACATTATGGATTACGGGGATTCTGATTCATCTGTTTTATCGAGTAGGGTTAAACAGCAGTTCCAGCAGTTAGGGACAAAGCCTGTTTGCGTTGGCGCTGAAGTTTAACGACACTCTTTTCTTCAGAAAAGCTTTCCTTTGAATTATGGGCCCACGGGACAAAAAGGTTTGAAGTTTGTTTTCTGTCTTTTACAGAAGAAGTGTTTTTTATTGTGTTTGCAATTTCAATCGCACTAAAGACTATGACCTGAGAGGGAATGCGTCGCATGTCATCCAAAGGGTGCCATACTAAACATCCAGACTGTTGAAAAGAAGCTCTCCAACAATCCTTTCTCAGATAGCTTAAGGCTCGTAACGTACGAAAGAAATCATTCATGATTACCGTATCTTAAGCTGTTTTGAGATGAGAAGAGAACAGGCTCAACTAAAGGGAGACTATCAAGTCCTACTGTTGTCATGCCAAGGATTCATCCTATAGTTGAAGTTTGAAACTGGGAACTCCTAGAAGTTATCATGCATAGGTTTCAACCTAAAGTTCTATCATCACTTCCTTATCAAAGGAAGTGAGAGTCCTAAGGGGATCATGTCAATGATAAACAGAAACATATAAAGCATCAGCTTAAACAGTAAACAGTAGACAGTAAAATGCATGCAATGCAAGTGAGGGAGGAAATGTGTGTGGGGTAGCAGCCTCCACAAGCTCATCTCAACCTCAAGCCAGAATGAATAACAGTAATCATACAGAGGAAATAAAATAAAGTGTTGTCAAGCAAAATACAGTAAACTGCAATCATACAGAAGAAACAACAACATGCTATCAAGCAAAATATAGTAAACTGCAATCATACAGAAGAAACAAAGTGCTATCAAGCAAAAACAAACCACATGGGCAAGGGAGCTGGGCTCTACCGAATACCCGCAAGCAAAGTCATATAGTAACAATACAAGCAGAGGGAGCAACTCAACCTCTAGTGCAATCATGCTCCTAGCTTACAGTCAGTCTAGATATGAACTTATTCTAATGCATCAAGCAAGTCAAACAAGGCACATCAGCAATACAGAAAGGAAAACAGACAAGAAAGCAGATTAACCCCTCTCTCTCAACTCCAAGCTTTAGCTCTTCTGACAGCAACCCAGTCTTCAGACCTCAACCACCCCTCAAGGCTATCCTCTCTCATGACAAATATCAACTTGCTTCTCCAGGTCTCAACCCTTCAACATAAGTTTCAACTTAATCTTCTTCTTCCAGCTTCAGCTTTCCAGTCAACTCCACCCTCAGGCTTCACTCTTAACTACAAGCATCAACTTGATTCCTTCAGGCTCTCAATGTATCAATGCAAGTATCAACTTATCTTTTATTCCTCAAGCCTCAGCTCCACACTCAATCTCAATTGAATCCTCTTCATAAGTAGCCACTTAGTCTTCAAGCTTCAGCTCTCTTTGCTTTACCAGTCTCAACTTGGTCTTCTCCAGCTTCTCAGAGTAGTCTTCAATCACTTAGAAGTGTCAACTTCATCCTTCAATCTCTAAGCCTCAGCTCTTCCTTCAATCTTCATTGGATCTTCAAGTATCAACCTGCTCTTCTTGCTCTTCAAGCTTCAGCTGTAATGACAATGCTCAAGGGATCATCCTCTTCCACACTCTTCAGTGAAGTCCTCTTCTTCAAACTCAAGCCCAACATCTCTCAAGATACTCAATCCAGAAGATGATTGATTCAATAGGATGAGAGGAAATGATAAACAGCTTACTGACAACCAAAGGAAGCCTGTAAGGGTTCATCATTATGAGAGACTGGTTCCCTCAAATTTCTACTTCCCAGATAAAGCCACTCATCCTTCCAAAGGAGGGATGTGAATATCTGAGAAGGACTTTTAGTCATGGGGAGGAATGGAAGCACAAGATGCTTTCCATGTTTGTGAAAGAAATCATTCTAACTACAAGGCTCTCCCTATGTCATATCTCCTAATCTCCATCAGACACCTTCAGGCTCAAATAAATCCCAAGCTCCAAGAAACTTCAAGCATCCTCCTTGTCTTCAACTTGTCTTCAATCTCAATCAAAGGCAAACCAAGCTCAAACCCTAATCTAAGGGAACTAAATGAGTTAAACTAGTTGAATTAGTAAATGAGGATCACCTAAAACCTAGTACTAAAGCTAGTCCTAACTAAAATACTAAAATCAATTGTAAAATCCTACAAAAATTACTATGGGAACCTAGGTTAATCATGACTCTACCACATTAGTTTCAAAGATCAAACCATCAAATTGGACCTAGAACTAAATTCTACATTCTAAGGTATCAAACCTAAAACCCTAAAAAGAAGCCTCTAAACATCAATCTAGAAAGAACACCTATTTTCATCAAAAAAATGTTAGAAAAATTATATGGGATCATACATGTCTAACCTAATTACACACAAAAAATTAGGCTCAAAATCATCACCATGAGGTCAAACAAAATTCCACAAAAATATGCATCAAACATGAACATTTTAATATCAATTAAAATGCAAAATTCCAATTAAATCAGAAATTACATGAAATGAAAATATTTTTTCTCTAAAACATAATAGACTCAATCATGAGTAATATGCAAAAAGAATGGGCTTGATTGGATTAATATTCAATTAATTATGAATTTTACAAGAATCATGAATTAAATGGAAATTAAATGAAAATCCAACAAAAATGAATAAGCGCGCGGTGTGGATAGTAATCATTTTCAGTTCAAAATCTGGGTTGGGCTCGCTGGGGGGTGTGGATAACACTCAGATTACTAAGCCCAAAACATCAAATAAATGAAACGCATCGTTTCATGCTTCAGAATTCTTCACAACTCAACTTTAAAACACAGTCGTTGGATCCTCTCCCAGTCAATGGTCAAAACAAGATCTGATGGTGAGAACTTCATCTTCTCCATTTCAAACGCCTGAGCTTCGCGCCCAGCTCCGGCCACCGCCGGTGGAGCTCCGATCGTCCCTTTCAACCCTAGTTCTCCCTAGAGGCCTCCAATCCAAGAGGTCAAAACATGAAACTCATTCCAAATCTTGCCACGAATTCAACCATACCCATAGTTTCTTCTGAAACCTCAAGAATCAACATCTCCCAATCTCAACCGAAAATGGTGATCTTCCTATTTTGTCTCTAATTCATCAATTAACCATCTGAAATCCATCCTAGGCCATTCTACAACTAATCTAGCACCCTAATTCAACCTAATTCTACCTAAATCATGCTAGGGGAAGAAGGTTACCAACCTGGAAATTCTTGAATAACAGATGCACCAAATCTTCACTTCAAGCTCTCAAATCTTTTGTACACGATCACTGAACCTCCTCCTTGCTTCTGTATGCAAAAGATTCAATGGAAAGTGCTTCAATCTTGAAACACGATGATGAGTTGCAGGTGCTGAAAACCACTTGCTCCCACACGATCTAGCCACCAATTCTCCTTGAAAATGATCTGAAATCACTCCTTGACACTCATGGAAGGAGTATCAATCAAGAAAATGAATGGAAGTTGAGGAATTTGATGAAACCGATTTCAATTGCAATTTGTGAAAACTCAATCTCAAACTATGCTCAATCCTTCAATGATCACCAACCTCTGCCATGGATCCATTCTACTCAATATATAGATGAAGTTTGGATGATCTAGAACCCTCTAGATCCTTCCAATGAGATTTTCCACATCTCATGTCATGAGATTTTGAATCACTTATCATGACATGTACAACCCTTGCAAACAGCTTAGAATTCATCCCATTCACTCTTAATTTCTCCCCTAGTGAGATATTAGGGGTGTTTAGCTTGCAAAAACCCTTGCCCATGCCTTGATTTTGAGTTTTGCAAATGTTGCTTAATATGCAAGTAAGTACTTTTCAAAGCAAGTCCACAATTTAGACCTCAAATCAAAAATGTGGCTAAACCAATGTTTTTAAAATGTTTTCTAGAGTCAAAATGATATATTACATGCCATGGTTTGGATGTGTAGGTTGAAAATATCAATTTCCAACTTTGGTTTATTTAACTTATACCCTTATTTTAGGCCATTTTCACAACTTTGAGCTACAAGCCTTTTCAACATATCATGACCTCCTTACTAGCCTTAAAACATCATTTTGAACAAGTTTGATGTTGAAGATTTTTCCATTTGAAGCTTGGAAATAGGAGTTATGGCCTTATGCTTGAAATGACCTGTAATCTCCAAATGACCAAAATATCATTGACTTGTCAACGCCATAACTTGAGTTCTACAAATCCTATCAAGGACTTCTAGTACTCTCTAGAAAGCTAAGAAGATAAGGAACAACATTCATGTTGACCAAAAGTTCATAGGAATCATCCTTCTTGGGAAAACGTTTGATGCACGTTGGGTAACTTTCAAGGCCCCAGATTCACATACCTCAGATGACCTGTAACTTGTCAAAGTCACAACTTGAGTTCTACAAATCCTATCAAGGACTTCTAGTACTCAAATTAAAGCTAAGAGCAACTCTACAACATTCATGTTGGGGGTAAGATGAGATGACAATCACATCTTGAGCTAAACTTCCTTGAAGATAGGGGTCAAACTAGGGGATTTTACAGTGTCAAGCCTTAGAAACCCTAGCTTGAAACTTCTCAAACGCTTCAATCATGATGAGTTAACCTTGGAATCATCCTTATAACATATCAATTCATCAATCCATGATCACATGGCCTTTGAACTAGGTCTCAACCTTGTTCAAATCATCAGTTGACTTAGGGTTGACCTAGTCAAACCCTAATTGCACCACTCATGGCTGAGGCTTCTTAATCTTGCACAATGACCTGTCTAGACCTCAAAGTGATCTTCAACACTTATCATGAGCTCTCTCAATACCTCAAGTCTAACTTCATGGCTTCAGAATCATCTGATGGCTTTCCACAACTTTCAAGTTAGGAGACACACCCTCTTGGTTTCAATCACTCTCTCTGAGGATCTTTTAACTTCTCTGACAAGGATATCAACCCTTGAGCACCTGAATAACCTTCTTATCTAGCTTCATAGTCTTGTGTAGCTCTTGATTGGTAATCATACCTCTTGATCTCCTGCATACATGTCAATGAAAATGCAAATGATAATGCTAATGTGAATGAAATGAAACATAAGCTAGGTAAAGAAGAGTTGGTCAAATTTTGGGGTGCAACAGCTGCCCCTATTCAAACGGCTTGAACCTGACTGGGTGAGAAGTGAACGACTCTCAACCAATCAAGGTGCGAGACGGTTGAATACCGACAAACCCGGAAATTTGCCAACTGCACAAGTACACGGTACTCAGATGAGAACAAATCTTCGAAAACTGAAATATTAGCTGCACGACAACTAGCTGGGGAATTGGTCACACAGTAACCGGTAATACATGGTCGATCACGCCGTCAGGCATCGGTTCCTCGGGACTCATCAGGTCAACAATCAAGTTAACTATGCCATCGGGCATTCAAAGAAAACTTTCGGGCACCAGCCGGACTTCATTAGTAAGTCGGGAATAGAACTCTCGGTCAATCATGAACCGCTCGGGGATATCCAAACTTTTGCCATCAGGTACTCCGCATCAGCTGGGAGAACTGCTTCGTCAATATGGTCGGACTTCAATCATCAAGTCTTCGAGGGAAGTTTCAACTTCGCTGTTCAGCAACCTGCTGGGGATGACGCATCTCCGCTGGGGATTCTGAAGAACTATCAAGTAACTCTGCTTCGGGGATCCAGAAATCATTCTGACTGAATCATCTCTGCTGAGGACATCAAGAATCATCTTGAACGAACTAACTCCGTCGAGGACCTTCAAGAATCATCCTGAACCAATAACTCTGCGGGAGATTTTGGGAATCATCCTGGGCAAACGCTCTGCTGGAGATTCTAAGTATCAACTTAAGTAACCAACTCTGGCGATTTCACAGGGGATTTTAAGGCTCATCTTAAACACACAACTTTGCTGGGGAGAATTCAAGAATCATCTTGAGCAAGCGACTCCGTTAGGGAGAATTCAAGAATCATCTTGAGCAACCGCCCTGCGGCGGGACACCTGCAAAACAAGAACGGTAACAACCTAGCTCATGTTTAGTATGCATATGCTTTGACAATGGCGCAATGTTCCACACGGTGGAAATGCTACGCGTTTATGATAGATGCTATGCAATCATGCAAAATGCTACGGCCCCGTCAGCAAAATAAATGCCGAAGGGAGAGTCCTCCTGTCAAGGAGGAAGAACCACTCTGGTGGAGAAAAGGTCACGCCGATCTCAATCGGACTCTGCATGGGGAAATGAACTTCAGTTGACTGCTGCAGGGGAACGGAGCTCTATGAGAACCTGGACCTGCTGAGGAGAGCGGTGTCAATCGCGGAAATAAACTGCACGGCCTTCATGGCTAAACCCTTCTGGAGATAACGACTCAGGCGGGGAAATACGGCATTAGCTATTCAACACTCTACAGGGGAAAACCAATCATGGCCCGAACTGCTCTCCAAGGACTCGGCTCTCTCGGGGATCTGCAAACTCGGCTGGGGAAGAAGGAATCATCCTGCCTCGTGGGAGAGTACGGCTCTGTGGGGAATTTCAATTCTCCGGGAGACTTCAGTCTGGAACTATCAATTGCTGCATACTTCAGTATAAGACTCAGCTGGGGAGACGACATTCCTTCAGGATGTACTTGACTGGGGAGGGAATCTTCTCTGCCTGGGGAAACATATCAATGCTTACGATCTCACGTTCGGACTCTACGGGGAGAGGCTGCTGAACTTTGCTAGAGAAGGAGGAATCATCCTGCTCGGGGACGCGCACGGCGTACTGTCTGGTACATGCTACACCTGTAACAACACAAACAAACAGAAAAGATACCCTTATCAAAGGGGCCTATCAAGGTTATCATCTTGTGACAATGTTCAAGTAATTCATTGTTTCAACAATCAGTGGCCTAGGCCGGCAAGTTTATGTATGCGCATTTTTTCAAAAACATCGGCGTTCTTTTTCACAAACAAAACAGATAAATGCTACACAAACAAACAGAATTGCTGAATAGTGTACATTTTATTGATAACGAACCCCTGAATGGGTAAAAATGTTTTACAACAGATGCAGGCTCCTGGAATGAGGAAGCCGCGCAAAAATAAAACATAAATATACATCAGTATATACAAATGTCGGCAACGAGGCATAGACGAACACCATGAGTTGATCCCTCTATGACCCACTCGACTTCGATACTTCTCCGACGCTTCAGCTTCGGAAGAGATTGATTCAGATAAATGGCCCTCAGGTCTTCCAAACCACTAAACAAAGAAAGTCCACACGCGGAACGCAGTCATTTGCTTTTTCAAATCCCTAACTTTTGCGTGAACTGCCCTTTGCGGGTTTTCAGTTCACCGGGATACCCTTTTTTGCCAAAGTCGCCCATCTGGGTTTTCGACTTTGCGGGTGTACATTCTTTTCAATTTATATCCCTAATTTTTGCCCGAACCTTTTTCCCTTTTTTACGGTTCGCCGGGATGCCCCATTTTTGCCTGGACTCTCTTTTTACTGTCCAGCGGGTCATTTTTAAGCAAAGTATTTTTTAACTGCGTCCGCGTTCACCGGGGATGCAAAATCTTCACCGTCCATCATGGATAACAATAAAGCTCCTCCTGAGAAGACCTTGCTGACGACGTACGGACCTTCGTAATTAGGAGTCCACTTGCCCCGGTGATCGGAGTGTGGAGGAAGAATCTTCTTCAGGACGAGATCACCCGTCTGAAAGCTTCTAGGACGCACCTTCTTATCATAAGCTTTCTTCATTCGGCTTTGGTACAGACGACCATACGCAATTGATGCTAATATCTTCTCGTCCATCAGGCTGAGTTGGTTTAGCCGGTTCTTAATCCATTCTGCCTCGTTGAGTTTCACATCAACCAAAACTCGCAAAGAAGGGATCTCCACTTCTAACGGTAAGACAGCCTCCATACCGTACACTAAGGAGAAAGGAGTTGCCCCGGTTGACGTACGTACAGTTGTACGATAACCGTGCAGTGCAAATGGTAACATCTCGTGCCAATCTTTGTAGGTCACAACCATCTTCTACACAATCTTCTTAATGTTCTTATTGGCCGCTTCAACGGCGCCATTCATCTTCGGTCGGTAAGGAGATGAGTTGTGGTGTTCAATCTTGAAACTCTGGCACAGCTCCTTCATCATCTTGTTATTCAGATTTGAACCATTGTCAGTAATGATCCGCTCGGGAATTCCGTAGCGACAGATGATATCCCTCTTTATGAATTTAGCCACCACCTGCTTGGTCACATTAGCGTATGAGGCTGCCTCCACCCACTTGGTGAAGTAGTCGATAGCTACTAGAATGAAGCGATGACCGTTAGATGCAGTGGGCTTGATCTTTCCTATCATGTCGATGCCCCACATGGAGAACGGCCAAGGGGAGGACATGACATTTAACGGGCACGGCGGCACATGAACTTTATCAGCATAAATCTGGCATTTATGACATCTCTTCGCGAATTTAAAGCAATCCGATTCCATCGTCAACCAGTAATATCCTGCTCTCAGGATCTTTCTTGTCATAGCATGCCCGCCGGCGTGCGTACCAATTGTGCCTTCATGGACTTCTTCCATGAGCATACTCGCTTCTTTCTCATCTACACATCTGAGTAGCACGAGATCGTGGTTTCTTTTATACAAAACTCCATCAGGATTGAGATAGAAATTTCCAGACAGCCTCCTCAGAGTCTTCTTATCCTGGATTGACGCTCCCGCAGGATACTCCTTAGTCATAAGGAAGTTCTGGATATCATGGAACCATGGCTTGCCGTCGGAGGCTTCCTCGATCGCAAAGACGAATGCAGGTCTATCAAGACGAGAAAGGACAATTCTTGGAGCTTCATTCCAAAAATTGACTTTACACATCGAAGCCAACGTGGCTAAGGCATCAGCCATCTGATTCTCCGCTCTGGGCACATGATGGAGTTCCACTCGATCAAAGAACGGAAGTAGCCTTCTGTCATAGTTCATGTACGGCACCAAATTCGATTGACGAGTCTCCCACTCCCCTTTAATCTGGTTAATCACAAGCGCCGAGTCACCATATACGTCTAGATTCTTGATTCTCAAATCAATTGCTTCTTCTAGACCCATGATGCATACTTCGTACTCCGCTTCGTTATTGGTGACTGGAAACTTCAGTCTCGCAGTGAACGGGATATGGGATCCGTGGGGAGTCGTGATGATCGCCCCAATGCCACTTCCGTAGGAATTAACCGCCCCGTCAAATATCAACTTCCACTAGGATTTCCTATCTGGCCCCTCGTCGGGCAACGGCTCATCGCAATCCTTCGCTTTGAGAAACATGATATCCTCATCAGGGAATTCAAATTTCATCGGCTGGTAATCCTCGATCGGCTGCTCGGCCAGGTATTCAGACAGTACGCTGCCCTTAATGGCCTTCTGGGAAACGTACTGAATATCATATTCTGTCATCACCATTTGCCATCTGGCAATCCTGCCCGAAAGCGCTTGCTTCTCGAAGACGTACTTGATCGGATCCATCTTCGAAATTAGCATGGTGGTGTGATTGAGCATGTACTGTCGTAAACGTTTGGCATCCCAGGCTAGTGCACAACACGTCTTCTCCAGCATCGAGTAGCGAGATTCACAGTCTGTGAACTTTTTACTCAAGTAGTAAATGGCATGCTCCTTTCTGCCTGTCTCGTCGTCTGACCGAGAACACACCCCATACTATTCTCAAGAACTGTCAAGGACATGATTAGAGTCCGTCCAGCCACTAGGGGTATCAAGATTGGAGGTTCCTGCAGATACTGTTTTATCTTGTCGAATGCCTTCTGGAAATCCTCATTCCAGATAATCGCCTGATCTTTCTTTAGTAGTTTGAACATCGGTTTACACGTGGCCGTGAGCTGAGAGATAAACCTCGCAATGTAGTTTATTCTGCCCAGGAAACCAGGAACTTCTTTTTCTGTTTTTGGCACTGGCATTTCTTGTATCGCTTTTATCTTCGCAGGATCAACCTCGATGCCTCTTTCGCTCACGATAAACCCCAGTAACTTTCCGGACTGTACTCCGAAAGTACACTTGTTAGGATTCAGCCTCAACTTGAACTTCCTAAGCCTCTCCAAAAGCTTCAGCAAATTGACCAGATGTCCCTTCTCCGTTTGGGACTTCGCAATCATGTCATCTACATAGACTTCAATCTCATGATGAATCATGTCATGAAACAAAGTAACCATTGCTCGTTGGTAAGTGGCCCCTGCGTTCTTCAGACTGAAAGGCATTACCTTATAGCAAAATGTTCCCCAGGGTGCGATAAACATAGTTTTCTCAATGTCCTCCGGCACCATCTTGATCTGATTGTAACCGGAGAAGCCATCCATGAACGAAAACACGGAGAACTGGGTTGTGTTGTCGACCAACACATCGATATGAGGCAGCGGGAAATCATCCTTAGGGCTCGCCCTATTCAAATCCCGATAATCGACGCACATTCGTACCTTACCGTCCTTCTTCGGTACAGGCACTATGTTGGCGACCCACGGAGGGTAAGTAGTAACCACTAAGAAGCCAGCATCAAGTTGTTTTTGCACTTCTTCTTTGATCTTAACGGCCATATCTGGTTGTGTCCTCCTAAGCTTCTGCTTAACGGGAGGACAATCTTCTCGCAGCGGCAAGTGATGGACCAAGATGTCCGTATCAAGTCCGGGCATATCTTCGTATGACCAAGCAAAGACGTCACTATACTCTCTCAGCATCTCGACCAATCTCTGCTTGACATCGCTCCGCAATGCAGCCCCTATCCTGACATTTCTGACGAGTTCTTCAGAACCTAGATTCACGATCTCGATCTCCTCTTCATGAGGCAGAATAACTTTCTCCTCTTGTTTCAACAAGCGGGCCAACTCTTCAGGAAGGTCTTCATCTTCATCAATCTCTTCTTCGGCTTGATAGATCGGGCAATCGAAGTCGAAGTGAGCCGTAGAAGGTCCAGAGTCGATGTCATCTGTTGTGTGGATCCTGCAATAACAAGGGTTAAGCTTAAAATAAGGATATGCAGGTTAGCACAAACCCCATTGCCATTTTATTGTTTTTCAAGACAAATATAAAACGGGAATAACAGAGATCACAATATTTGAATACGAAGAAAACGCCTTTGATTTATTAACAAAATGCATGTACATAATCCAACAAGGCCCTGACAATAAAACCACTATCCCTCGGGTAGGACATAGGGTTGTACAATGATTGGAAAAAGTAAATCATTACTCTTCGCTTGTCATCTGGATGATATCCTTGACGGACCAGTTGGTAAGGCCCTCGCCTGGCTTGCTTGGCTGGATCCAAGAGTCGAGGTCACAGTCGCTATCTCCGCTGTCTTCAGACACCGCGTTGATGCTTTCAAATATCACCCCGCCACTGGTAAACTGGATCGGCCCTTTACCTCGCGACGCACTGCTAGAAGAAGAAGAAGCTTCAGCTCCAGGAGAATATCCCAACCCAAACTTGTCTTGCTTGTTAGGTATCTCCAAAATTCGCCCCCAGCTTGGGGTAGATCTGGCTTGGACAATGGCCCGAGCTTCCTTGAATGAGGAGAGAGTCATCTCTGGATTTTCGGTGACTACAGGAGCTACGTCCTTCACTTTAACAGCTTCGAACGCTTGGCATAGAGTCTCGTGGATTTCTCCATCCATTTCAACATACTTGAAGGACGACAAATGGCTCACCATTATGTCTTCCTCGCCACAAACGGTCACGATGCTACCTCCGACAGCATACTTGAGTTTCTGGTGCAACGTGGAGGTCACGGCACCCGCGGAATGGATCCATGGCCGGCCCAAGAGACAGTTGTAGGCAGGCATAATGTCCATAATATAAAAGATTGCGTCGAACGTTTCCGGACCGACTTGGATTGGCAGGGTCACCTCCCCGAAAACATGGCGTTTAGTTCCATCGAACGCTTTCACAACCAGATCACCGGGTGTGCAAATCACTCCACGAGTATCCAACTTCATTAATTCCTTCTTCGGAAGAACGTTAAGTGACGAACCCGTGTCCACCAACACGTGTGACATAATCGTTCCCTTACACTCTATCGAGATGTGCAGGGCACTATTGTGGTTCCTCCCTTTCGGCGTCAGCTCTAGGTCAGTGAACCCTAAACCATTTCCAGCATTCACGTGGGCTACGACCTCTTCTAGCTGACTTACCGATATTTCCTGCGGTACATATGCGGCATTCAACACCTTTAGCAGTGCGTTGCGGTGTGCTTCAGAACACAACAACAAGTTCAGGATGGAAATCTTTGAGGGTGTCTGATGGAGATGATCCACAATCTTGTAGTCACTCTTTTTAATCAACCGCATAAACTCCTCGGCGTCTTTAACAAGTAAGTTTTTTTTTGCCCCACGCGGGATCTCTTCAACGACTTTACTTTTACCTTTATCAGTTGCATCAGCTCTGACCGCCTTGTCCGCCACGACCTCTGGTGGTGCAAACACTCTTCCGCTGCGAGTAATACCACTGATTCCCGCCAAGTTCTCCATAGACGAACCAAACGGTTCTAGCTCCAACTTATGTCCGTTGCAGTAGACTTCAGCCCCATAATGCCATGGGACAGCATTAGTGCTTTCGAAGGGTATCGGCCCAGCTTTGGTGATGGTAATTGTGGGCGGTCTGGGTGCAGAAATAGTGATCGTCTGGCGAGGGATGGTGATGGTGGCAACCTCATCATCTTGCTTCAGCATTACCTCTCCCGATGCACATTCAGCCCTCCGGCTGAACTGTAAAATCCCTTCAGTCATCAGACTTTGAATTCCCTCTATTAGCTGTTCACATCCATCAGGACTAGTCGCACAGCCCATACACAGCTCTCCGCAACCTGGAAAGAAACCTCTTTTCATCAGCTTAGCTTTAACAAAACTAAGTGGCGTCTTCAGATCTCTGACGTCAGTCAACAAATTCAAATTCCCGTCTTCAATAATGGCGTTTACCCCACCTCCCCTATGATTCGGCATAGGGTTTTTCGTGACATTTGGCACATTATCGGAGAAGTTGATGATCTTAGCGTCCACCATGTCCTGCACCTTATGCTTGAAGGCTTTGCAGTTCTCTATTGTGTGGCCTGGTGCCCCTGAGTGAAAATCACAAGTTGCATTCGCGTCATAACCTGGCGGAGGTGCCCCTGTCAAGGGAGCCAAGGTTCTCTTCTGGATCAACTGTAGCTGAAGCAAAGTCTGCAGTAGTTGCACGTACAACATGGGCGGTGTCTCGAGGTGACGACTCGACAGAGGTGCCCTATTCTGGTACTTTCTGTACCCTTGTTGATTCGGCTGCTGCTGCTGTTGTTGAACTGCCAGGATAGTTATGCTGGCCACCTGCTGGTGAGGGCCTTTGCCTTTCCTTCGAGCGTTGGACACGGCGCTCGTTTCTCCTTCCCGTCTTTTGCCACTATAAGGTTTCTTTCCGCCTCCTCCAGCTGAGGATGACTCACCTTGAATTTTCCCGAGCTTGATCCCATTTTCGATGTGCTCACCCGTGATAATGAGATCTGAGAATGTTCCAGACATACCGCTGACCAACTTCTCATAGTAAACCCCTGGGAGGGTGGCTACGAACATCTGCACGAGCTCACGTTCAACCATCGGCGGCTGAACCCTGGCTGCCAACTCACGCCGCCGCTGGGCGTATTCCTTAAACCCTTCATTGTTCCTCTACGACAGATTCTGCAGTTGGACTCGGTTTGGGGCCAAGTCACTGTTGTATTGGTAGTGGTGCACAAATGCTTTAGCAAGGTCTTTCCACATGCGCACACTGGTAGGTTCCAGACTCAGGTACCATTCGAGGGATGGCCCGGACAGACTGTCCTGAAAGAAGTGCATCAGCAACTTCTCGTCCTCAGAATGAGCTGACATTTTTCTGTAATATGATATCAGGTGAACGCGAGGGCAAGTGGTGCCCTTGTACTTCTCAAAGTCAGGTACCTTGAACTTGAGAGGAACCTTGAAATCAGCAATCAGTCCCAACTTGGACATATCAACGCCCAGGGTGTTTTGGTTCTCGATATTTCTCATCTTATCCTCGAGCGCCTTGAACCTAAGCCGTGCTTCAGCAGTCAGCTCCCCTTCAGCACCTCTCTGAGAGAACACATCGTCTTGACGATCTTCTAACCATGGCTGAGGCCCAAACAGATTCCCAACACCTGCATTGTCGTTGCCCAGCCCAACATTGACATTAGCTTCCAGACTCCCATTACCGACGCCCGTCGTATTACCATTGAGTCCCATGTTAGCTATCACATTGCAGTTGGCACTGCCATTCCCCCCGGTCACGGGGACGCCATTCTGTGGAGTTTCAACTGGTGGAGGGGTAGGCACAGTCCCTCCGTGGAGTACGCCGTTGCTATCGACCCTTGAAATCAGAGGCTGAACCAAGGTTCTGAGCTGATCCTGGCCATTGACGACCGCTTGCATGAGCTCCATGAAGTGATCCATTCTTTCGCGGAGTTCCTGAACATCAGTTTGCACTTGCTCCATGATTCTGGTTTGATTTACTCTGGTCGGATAGCGGTGAATAGGTCTTTGATCAATCCTGGAACAACCTGAAACAACCTGAAAACACAAAAGGGTTAGGAAAAACGACAAAGTGCTTGTTATGCAAATGCTTCATGCAAATGTAAACGTGTGTCTGTGCGTTAGGGAGATCCCCCCCGATCCTAGTGCCTGAGTGCCAGTGCTGATAATAAGAAGTCCGAGCCCAATCATGGAAATAACATCTCATATATAAAGAAAGCCCATCAAGGCAGTACACAACATCAGCGAGTACAAGATGAATCAATAGCGTGACCTCAGCCAACAAGCCTGGTGATGGTCAGCGTACAACGACGATCAAAACAAAAGGAATACAAACAGTCAAGCACGGCCATGGGCGCGATACTCTTCTAACAACTCCTTCGTTTCTGGATGATCAGGCAGAGTGAGTAACCCTTCGACGAGTAATTCCCTTTGCACAATGGTATATTGAAGACCTTCGACCGAATCTTCCCATGCTCTTTCGTCGAAACAATCTTCTAGCTTCCGCTTTTTGGATTCAAACGTCAGTTTGCGCTCCTTCAGGTTAGCGAGAGCTCTGTTGAGCTGGCCTTCAGCGACATATCTGCGAGCGGTTTCTTCATCAAACCTCTTCTCACTAGCCTTCCCCTGGGCTTCCAGCTTGGAGATCTGTAGCATCAGCTTATCCTCCCGCTCTTTCCTGGTGGCTAGGGAGGCCTTCCAGTGCTGGTTGAACTTGGATATCCTCCGATATGCTTCGTCCAAGTGCTGCTTCTTCGTAGCCAGTACGTCGTTGACAGCTTTGAAGTCTTGACCCATGCGCTCACGCTCAGCTATCTGCTTAGTCAAGTCTGTACCTAGCTGGTGCACCAGCTCTGTTTGCCTTTTGAAGGAATAAACGACTTCGTTTCTCTCGCTTCAAAGCTGAGCCAATTCTTTCTCCAATTCTTCATTTGCCCGCTTCAATTCATCTCGCTCAGCTAACACCTGATTATGCTGCTGAATGGGCACGGTAGTAGGCTCTTCGATCACCGGAGGGCTTTCTAGCTTGGCAGGTGGGAACGGCATCCCTATAGCATCTGTTCTGGCTCTGATCCACGTCACGTACGGAGGGTAGGCTTGATTATTGCTTCTCCCCAGCAATGGTTTTCCCCTCTTACTGATGCCATTCCACGCGTGCTGAAGCTTGGATAACAGATCCCCCTCTAGAAGACCAGTGAGGTACAAAGATTCCTGCACCTCTTCATCCTTCGGCGGAGCTCTCAAAGCATACGCGAACTGTCGGACCAGCAAAGACGGATTGTAGTTTATACAGCCTTTCCTGCCTATCAAAGGCACGTTTGGAAACTCGCTGCAGCTGAAGATAATCTCGGTGCCCAACCTATCCCTGTCAAACCAGTCAATATCTTCTGCAAATAAACTCATCAGACGCTCAGACCACTCAGCTGTGGCTGCAGATGAAACAAAGGGACCCCTCTTGGGTAGATGACTATCAAGCCATTTATAAAGCAAGGGCACACAGCAAGAGACGTTCTTGCCCCTCCTGTTCTCGTTTTTGTAGTGGATGGAATGGTAGACATCTCCTATCAAGGTAGGGACTGGATTCCCTGAAGCAAAGATGCGGAAGGCGTCGAAGTCTACAAAATCGGGCATATTGGGGAACAGAATGATACCATATATGCACAGAGCGAGGATGGCATTGAACACGACCCAACATCCGTCCTTGGCGCACTGCTGAGCCTTACCCACTAAGAACTGCAAGGAGAAACCGGGAACCTTGTTCCAACTAGACAATACCAACTCAGAGGCATCCAGATGAAGTGACGGAGCTAGACTAGCCAGATCAGGCTCAGCATCCATATGAACAAAAGGCCTCTGCCTCTTGATAGGCACACCTAACAAATCAACATATTCTTCTAGCGTGGGCGCGAGAACAAAATCCTGGAAAGTGAAGCATCTCAACGGAGGGTCGTAGAACTGCAGCAGAGCATGCAACCCATTCAACTCGAACGCAGAAGGTTTACGAACCAAACTGAGCAACTTGCCGTAAGATTTTCTGAACTCATCTCTCACAGAATCATCTGCTAAAGTAATCAAACCAGTCAGCTGAACCACATCAGGGGCAGGGAGCTTGTAAGCCACGGTCTTCCTCAGAGAACCCATAAGAATACAACAGAAGGCAAGAAATCCTGAATCGGGGGAAACGGTACCTGCAACACAGACACACGTTAATGAAATGCAAATGAGTATGCAAAGCAATGTAAAATGCAATCATGCAGCAGGAGATCAAGGCAACTGTGCTGTGGAGATTCTGTATCAACAAAACCATAATCTCTAATAATAAGAAAACCCTGGTATCGGACCACAAATCTGCTCTGTCAAGAACACACATACATAGGACCATAAACCTGCTCTGTCAAGAACAAATGTCTGATAATGAGGACCTCTGATACAGGACCAAAACTCTGCTCTGTCAAGAACAAACATCTGATAATAAGGACCTCTGATACAGGACCAAAACTCTGCTCTGTCAAGAACAAACATCTGATAATAAGGACCTCTGATATAGGACCAAAACTCTACTCTGTCAAGAACAAACATCTGATAATGAGATCCTCAGACCCCAGTCATAAACCTGCTCTGTCAAGAACAAACATCTGGTAATGAGATCCTCTGATCCCAATCAAAAACCTGCTCTGTCAAGAACAAACATCTGGTAATGAGATCCCCTGATCCCAATCAAAATTGATTCACTGTCAAGATAACCAGGTAGTCTGAAGGTCAAAGTTTCCTGCAATAAACCCAACCCTGCTCATAGGTGTGAACCTAAACTGACTCAAGTTCGGCATCCTATGCATTCATCAGCGTCACAGACATTCAAGAGGGGTGATACGATACCCAGAAGGTGTGGCATCACCAGCTCATGAAGCGGCCTCACTCGGCTGAATCACAAATGATCGGTCCCCAGAGTCGACAATCCTCCAAACTAACAACCCCCTCAACCCAAAGGGTTGAAAAAGAAGTCAACCGGGAGAACCTCGTCTGAGCATGGATTTCATGAGACACTAGTGCCTGCCAAGCAAACACGCGCCCACTAATTTCCACAACTAATGCTAAGTACACTCAAGCCTGGGTCTGGCTTCTCACTCATCAGAATGCCCCTCCCACAACAGCACAGATAATCATATCATACTGAAAATAAAGTGCGGGAAATAAAATGCGATAAATAAACACAACCCAACAAGTAATCATACAAGCGCTAGGATTGACTCTCGCAGGGGACGTCGGATCTCCAAACTGACTCGCATACGGGACGTTGGATCCTAGGAAACTATCAAGTCCCCAGCAGAGTCGCCAGCTGTCGCTTCCGCGAAAATAAGGTGCCGGCAAAACAGAAGAGTCGCCACCTTTCGTTATTTATCCCTCAGAACGGGAAAGGGAACGATCGGAAAAACCTGACGAAAAGGTTAAGACAAGGTCGTCGCAACCATTGTCTGGGTTCGGGAGTCGGTTACGCAAGGGGAAGGTATTAGCACCCCTCACGTCCGTCGTACTCGACGGGATCCACGCTTGTTGTGTTTACTGGATGAGTTGGTTTATCTATCTACCTATCAAGGCTGGCTTAAAAAGAAAAGAAAAATGACTCGGCAAAGCGTCGCACTTTATGCCTACGTATTCTCATCAGAGAATGAGAAATCAGAGTCAGCGTAGTTCGACTAACTACTGGTTACGGGGAAGGTGGCTCGCCAATACATCAGTATTGTGCCTACGTACTCTCAACAGGCTTGAGAGATCAGAGCTTACGTAGTTCGGGACATTACGGATTACGGGGATTCAGATTCATCTGTTTTATCGAGTAGGGTTAAACAGCAGTTCCAGCAGTTAGGGACAAAGCCTGTTTGCATTGGCGCTGAAGTTTAACGACACTCTTTTCTTCAGAAAAGCTTTCCTTTGAATTATGGGCCCACGGGGCAAAAAGGTTTGAAGTTTGTTTTCTGTCTTTTACGGAAGAAGTGTTTTTTATTGTGTTTGCAATTTCAATCGCACTAAAGACTATGACCTGAGAGTGAATGCGTCGCATGTCACCCAAAGGGTGCCATACTAAACATCCAGACTGTTGAAAAGAAGCTCTCCAACAATCCTTTCTCAGATAGCTTAAGGCTCGTAACGTACGAAAGAAATCATTCATGATTACCGTATCTTAAGCTGTTTTGAGATGAGAAGAGAACAGGCTCAACTAAAGGGAGACTATCAAGTCCTACTGTTGTCATGCCAAGGATTCATCCTATAGTTGAAGTTTGAAACTGGGAACTCCTAGAAGTTATCATGCATAGGTTTCAACCTAAAGTTCTATCATCACTTCCTTATCAAAGGAAGTGAGAGTCCTAAGGGGATCATGTCAATGATAAACAGAAACATATAAAGAATCAGCTTAAACAGTAAACAGTAGACAGTAAAATGCATGCAATGCAAGTGAGGGAGGAAATGTGTGTGGGGCAGCAGCCTCCACAAGCTCATCTCAACCTCAAGCCAGAATGAATAACAGTAATCATACAGAGGAAATAAAATAAAGTGTTGTCAAGAAAAATACAGTAAACTGCAATCATACAGAAGAAATAACAACATGCTATCAAGCAAAATATAGTAAACTGCAATCATACAGAAGAAACAAAGTGCTATCAAGCAAAAACAAACTACATGGGCAAGGGAGCTGGGCTCTACCGAATACCCGCAAGCAAAGCCATACAGTAACAATACAAGCAGAGGGAGCAAATCAACCTCTAGTGCAATCATGCTCCTAGCTTACAGTAAGTCTAGATATGAACTTATTCTAATGCATCAAGCAAGTCAAACAAGGCACATCAGCAATACAGAAAGGAAAACAGACAAGAAAGCAGATCAACCCCTCTCTCTCAACTCCAAGCTTCAGCTCTTCTGACAGCAACCCAGTCTTTAGACCTCAACCACCCCTCAAGGCTATCCTCTCTCATGACAAATATCAACTTGCTTCTCCAGGTCTCAACCCTTCAACATAAGTTTCAACTTAATCTTCTTCTTCCAGCTTCAGCTTTCCAGTCAACTCCACCCTCAGGCTTCACTCTTAACTACAAACATCAACTTGATTCCTTCAGGCTTCTCAATGTATCAATGCAAGTATCAACTTATCTTTTATTCCTCAAGCCTCAGCTCCACACTCAAACTCAATTGAATCCTCTTCATAAGTATCCACTTAGTCTTCAAGCTTCAGCTCTATTTGCTTTACCAGTCTCAACTTGGTCTTCTCCAGCTTCTTAGAGTAGTCTTCAATCACTTAGAAGTGTCAACTTCATCCTTCAATCTCTAAGCCTCAGCTCTTCCTTCAATCTTCATTGGATCTTCAAGTATCAACCTGCTCTTCTTGCTCTTCAAGCTTCAGCTGTAACGACAATGCTCAAGGGATCATCCTCTTCCACACTCTTCAGTGAAGTCCTCTTCTTCAAACTCAAGCCCAACATCTCTCAACGTACTCAATCCAGAAGATGATTGATTTAACAGGATGAGAGGAAATGATAAACAGCTTACTGACAACCAAAGGAAGCCTGTAAGGGTTCATCATTATGAGAGACTGGTTCCCTCAAAGTTCTACTTCCCAGATAAAGCCACTCATCCTTCCAAAGGAGGGATGTGAATATCTGAGAAGGACTTTTAGTCATGGGGAGGAATGGAAGCACAAGATGCTTTCCATGTTTGTGAAAGAAATCATTCTAACTACAAGGCTCTCCCTATGTCCTATCTCCTAATCTTCATCAGACACCTTCAGGCTCAAACAAATCCCAAGCTCCAAGCAACTTCAAGCATCCTCCTTGTCTTCAACTTGTCTTCAATCTCAATCAAAGGCAAACCAAGCTCAAACCCTAATCTAAGGGAACTAAATGAGTTAAACTAGTTGAATTAGTAAATGAGGATCACCTAAAACCTAGCACTAAAGCTAGTCCTAACTAAAATACTAAAATCAATTGTAAAATCCTACAAAAATTACTATGGGAACCTAGGTCAATCATGACTCTACCACATTAGTTTCAAAGATCAAACCATCAAATTGGACCTAGAACTAAATTCTACATTCTAAGGTATCAAACCTAAAACCCTAAAAAGAAGCCTCTAAACATCAATCTAGAAAGCACACCTATTTTCATCACAAAAATGTGAGAAACATTATATGGGATCATACATGTCTAACCTAATTACACACAAAAAAATTAGGCTCAAAATCATCACCATGAGGTCAAACAAAATTCCACAAAAATATGCATCAAACATGAACATTTTAATATCAATTAAAATTCAAAATTCCAATTAAATCAGAAATTACATGAAATGAAAATATTTTTTCTCTAAAAAATAATAGACTCAATCATGAGTAATATGCAAAAAGAATGGGCTTGATTGGATTAATATTCAATTAATTATGAATTTCCAAGAATCATGAATTAAATGGAAATTAAATGAAAATCCAACAAAAATGAATAAGCGCGCGGTGTGGATAGTAATCATTTTCAGTTCAAAATCTGGGTTGGGCTCGCTGGGGGGTGTGGATAACACTCAGATTACTAAGCCCAAAACATCAAATAAATGAAACGCATCGTTTCATGCTTCAGAATTCTTCACAACTCAACTTTAAAACACAGTCGTTGGATCCTCTCCCAGTCAATGGTCAAAACAAGATCTGATGGTGAGAACTTCATCTTCTCCATTTCAAACGCCTGAGCTTCGCGCCCATCTCCGGCCACCGCCGGTGGAGCTTCCGATCGTCCCCTTCAACCCTAGTTCTCCCTAGAGGCCTCCAATCCAAGAGGTCAAAACATGAAACTCATTCCAAATCTTGCCACGAATTCAACCATACCCATAGTTTCTTCTGAAACCTCAAGAATCAACATCTCCCAATCTCAACCGAAAATGGTGATCTTCCTATTTTGTCTCTAATTCATCAATTAACCATCTGAAATCCATCCTAGGCCATTCTACAACTAATCTAGCACCCTAATTCAACCTAATTCTACCTAAATCATGCTAGGGGAAGAAGGTTACCAACCTGGAAATTCTTGAATAACAGATGCTCCAAATCTTCACTTCAAGCTCTCAAATCTT